>JAJOZX010015518.1:0-73512 GCA_023014485.1 Bathynomus jamesi | reverse complement strand
TATTCTGAACTAACTTGAACTTATCAAGTATCTGAACCTAACTTGAACTCTATCAAGTATTCTGAACCTAACTTGAACTCTATCAAGTATTCTGAACCTAACTTGAACTCTATCAAGTAGTCTGAACCTACTTGAACTCTATCAAGTAGTCTGAACTAACTTGAACTCTATCAAGTAGTCTGAACCTAACTTGAACTCTATCAAGTAGTCTGAACCTAACTTGAACTCTATCAAGTAGTCTGAACCTAACTTGAACTCTATCAAGTATTCTGAACCTAACTTGAACTCTATCAAGTATTCTGAACCTAACTTGAAACTCTATCAAGTTCTGAACCTAACTTGAACTCTATCAAGTATCTGAACCTAACTTGAATCTATCAAGTATTCTGAACCTAACTTGAACTCTATCAAGTATTCTGAACCTAACTTGAACTCTATCAAGTATTCTGAACCTAACTTGAAACTCTATCAAGTATTCTGAACCTAACTTGAACTCTATCAAGTATTCTGAACCTAACTTGAATCTATCAAGATTCTGAACCTAACTTGAACTCTATCAAGTATTCTGAACCTAACTTGAACTCTATCAAGTATTCTGAACCTAACTTGAATCTATCAAGTATTCTGAACCTAACTTGAAATCTATCAAGTATCTGAACCTAACTTGAACTCTATCAAGTATTCTGAACCTAACTTGAACTCTATCAAGTATTCTGAACCTAACTTGAACTCTATCAAGTATTCTGAACCTAACTTGAACTCTATCAAGTATTCTGAACCTAACTTGAACTCTATCAAGTATTCTGAACCTAACTTGAACTCTATCAAGTATTCTGAACCTAACTTGAACTCTATCAAGTATTCTGAACCTAACTTGAATCTATCAAGTATTCTGAACCTAACTTGAACTCTATCAAGTATTCTGAACCTAACTTGAACTCTATCAAGTATTCTGAACCTAACTTGAACTCTATCAAGTATTCTGAACCTAACTTGAACTCTATCAAGTATCTGAACCTAACTTGAACTCTATCAAGTATCTGAACCTAACTTGAACTCTATCAAGTAGTCTGAACCTAACTTGAACTCTATCAAGTAGTCTGAACCTAACTTGAACTCTATCAAGTAGTCTGAACCTAACTTGAACTCTATCAAGTAGTCTGAACCTAACTTGAACTCTATCAAGTAGTCTGAACCTAACTTGAACTCTATCAAGTAGTCTGAACCTAACTTGAACTCTATCAAGTATTCTGAACCTAACTTGAACTCTATCAAGTAGTCTGAACCTAACTTGAACTCTATCAAGTAGTCTGAACCTAACTTGAACTCTATCAAGTAGTCTGAACCTAACTTGAACTCTATCAAGTAGTCTGAACCTAACTTGAACTCTATCAAGTAGTCTGAACCTAACTTGAACTCTATCAAGTATAGTCTGAACCTAACTTGAACTCTATCAAGTATTCTGAACCTAACTTGAACTCTATCAAGTAGTCTGAACCTAACTTGAACTCTATCAAGTATTCTGAACCTAACTTGAACTCTATCAAGTAGTCTGAACCTAACTTGAACTCTATCAAGTATTCTGAACCTAACTTGAACTCTATCAAGTAGTCTGAACCTAACTTGAACTCTATCAAGTAGTCTGAACCTAACTTGAACTCTATCAAGTAGTCTGAACCTAACTTGAACTCTATCAGTAGTCTGAACCTAACTTGAACTCTATCAAGTAGTCTGAACCTAACTTGAACTCTCAAGTAGTCTGAACCTAACTTGAACTCTATCAAGTAGTCTGAACCTAACTTGAACTCTATCAAGTAGTCTGAACCTAACTTGAACTCTATCAAGTAGTCTGAACCTAACTTGAACTCTATCAAGTATTCTGAACCTAACTTGAACTCTATCAAGTAGTCTGAACCTAACTTGAACTCTATCAAGTAGTCTGAACCTAACTTGAACTCTATCAAGTAGTCTGAACCTAACTTGAACTCTATCAAGTATTCTGAACCTAACTTGAACTCTATCAAGTATTCTGAACCTAACTTGAACTCTATCAAGTAGTCTGAACCTAACTTGAACTCTATCAAGTATTCTGAACCTAACTTGAACTCTATCAAGTATTCTGAACCTAACTGAACTCTATCAAGTAGTCTGAACCTAACTTGAACTCTATCAAGTAGTCTGAACCTAACTTGAACTCTATCAAGTAGTCTGAACCTAACTTGAACTCTATCAAGTAGTCTGAACCTAACTTGAACTCTATCAAGTATTCTGAACCTAACTTGAACTCTATCAAGTATTCTGAACCTAACTTGAACTCTATCAAGTATTCTGAACCTAACTTGAACTCTATCAAGTATTCTGAACCTAACTTGAACTCTATCAAGTATTCTGAAACCTAACTTGAACTCTATCAAGTATTCTGAACCTAACTTGAACTCTATCAAGTATTCTGAACTAACTTGAACTCTATCAAGTATTCTGAACCTAACTTGAACTCTATCAAGTATTCTGAACCTAACTTGAACTCTATCAAGTATTCTGAAACCTAACTTGAACTCTATCAAGTAGTATCTTGAAACTGTAACTTGAACTCTATCAAGTAGTATCTTGAAACTGTAACTTGAACTCTATCAAGTAGTATCTTGAAACTGTAACTTGAACTCTATCAAGTAGTATCTTGAAACTGTAACTTGAACTCTATCAAGTAGTATCTTGAAACTGTAACTTGAACTCTATCAAGTAGTATCTTGAAACTGTAACTTGAACTCTATCAAGTAGTATCTTGAAACTGTAACTTGAACTCTATCAAGTAGTATCTTGAAACTGTAACTTGAACTCTATCAAGTAGTATCTTGAAACTGTAACTTGAACTCTATCAAGTAGTATCTTGAAACTGTAACTTGAACTCTATCAAGTAGTATCTTGAAACTGTAACTTGAAATTAACTGAAAATGGAAAATGACTGCACTTGATCTCTATTCAAGTGGAGACGATTAACCTCTGTTTTGGTTGACCCTCTTGGTGCAACCTTCTGACTTCAAAAACTGACTTCAAAAATGACTTAAAAAATGACTTAAAAATGACTTCAAAAATGACTTCAAAAAAATGACTTCAAAAAATGACTTCAAGTATCTCTCTAAATCTATAAACTCCCTGTAAACTCTCTGTAAACTCTCTCTCTTTCTTAATTTGCAAGTCAATTCAATTCAATAATTTGAAAAAAATTTGCAAACAAAAATATAAAATGTTAACAACATTTCAATCGAATGTACACGAAGGTACGATACTATTATGTTTGATACATAAAATAAAATTATTCTATACTGAATATAACAGTGAAATAACTCTGAAATTAACTCTCTTGAAATTAACTCTCTTGAAATTAACTCTCTGTGACAATTAACTCTCTGTGACAATTAACTCTCTGTGACAATTAACTCTCTGTGACAATTAACTCTCTGTGACAATTAACTCTCTGTGACAATTAACTCTCTGTGACAATTAACTCTCTGTGACAATTTACTTCTGTTACATTTAACTTCTGTTACATTTAACTTCTGTGAAAATTACTGTTTCACTAAAAAAAATGTATCACTGGTGTCTGAAATGTTCACTGTGTTTTGTGTAAATTCTGACTTGATACTCATTATTAACTGTTAATAATACGGACTTTTCAAGTGTTTATAAATTACTTAAAAAACAAACTGTGTACTTAACAAAATTTTCCACGGGCGAAATCCTCAGAGACGTGTCCTGAAGACGTCTTCCTGGCTACTTCTTCTTGGATGAAAAGTAGGCGTGGAGAACTTGGAGTCGTGACACACCGGTTCAAGGGTGGATGTTACGAACAAGAAGTCGTGACACGCCGGTCAACTGGTTTTATCCTGATGCAGGGTAATTTCTATCTTGGCCAAAGAGTGGCCTCTTGTTAAAATCTTCTTGTTAAAATCTTCTTGTTAAAATTCTTGTTAAAATCTTCTTGTTAAAATCTTCTTGTTAAAATCTTCTTGTTAAAATCTTCTTCTACAAATCTTCTTCTACAAATCTTCTTCTACAAATCTTCTTCTTATCCTGGTAAAGGGTCGCCAGACTGTTATCCTGATGCAGGGTCGCCACTCTGTTAACCCCTCCGTCTATGGCCCTGGGGTGGTTCGGATCGACGGGGGTTCTAGTTAGGAGGGAAGCAACGGATATTTCTTCTATAACATTCTAATTCTTTTCGGTCGCCTCTGGTTAAACTCTTGGCTACAGACTCGCCAGACTGTTATGCCAATATCTTCTATGGTGCTTGGGTTGTCTCTTAATTTGGGCAAAGGGTCGCCAATTTTTAATTCTTCTCTTTCTATAATACTCTGATACTTTCTCTGATACTTTCTCTGATACTAAAATTATCGACTTTTCTTTTATAACTTGTCGACTTAACTGACTAAGTTCTTCTGAAGAGAGCAAGGCTCGAAGGGGAAAATAAAAAGTTTCTCTTGCTGTAATTTACTGCTAAAATGTACAGGTAGTGCTCTGAATTTACAAGGGTAGAGGTTCGACCTCTTTCGACCATGGCTCAGGCCGGAATCTAAAAATATTAAGGAGGCAAGGGGCCTCTGCCCCCTCCTCGCAGCGAGGCTGCTAACAATGGAGGCCTAATGAAGTGCTATAATGAAGTACCGCAATGAAGAAGTGCCTTCATTTTACAAATACATGTATAATATAAACTTAAATGTTTGGGGGAAGACAGTCGAAGGTTAAGTTTCCCCCTTTTAAACACATGATCAGATGTTTGAAAGATTGCAAATAAAAATTAAAAAAAAAAAAAAAAAAACTAATTTGTATTTTTCGCCGAGTCTACATTTATGAAGGCGATATCATTTCGTAATAGTACACATAAGTACAAATTAAGTACACGACTGAGTACGTATTAATTTTGGTTCATTACAATTGCGATTACAATTATGGATTACTTCATATTCACTTATTGTTTAATTACACTTCCATTTTAAAGTACATTCTTACATTACCGTATATATTAAATCATTACATTTAATTACAGTTTCAATGAAGTACATTACGTCGTTTACCATTCTTACAGTGTTTTTATATATTTATATATGGTTATACTAGATGGTTATACTAGATGGTTATTAGTACAACACAAGTACATGAGACATGACACACATGATATAACATAATATGTTATAATATGTTATGAATTTGAAATCAGAGCGAAAGGAGGTATTTTATCTTTGAGCGTTCGAATCTGCTAGTCAGAGGAATTCGATCACTTAACCTCAGCATTTTTTTCGAGTTCATCTCGGGAGGTCATATAATTAAAAATAAAAATGAAAAAATAATACGAGAACGTATTTATGCGTTTCGAACGAACGAGAAAAAATGAATATTTAATAAAATTGACATACGATAATGGTCAAGATAAGATATGGACGTATGGATGAATATGGTTGAATAATAATATTTATACTACATAACACCACAACATTATTACTAAAGAATTTACCATACATTGAATACTGAAGTTGTCCAAATACTAAGAACGTGATTCAGTGTACAAAGTATGGGAAACGTAAAGAGAACAAAGTTATTTTGTGACGTCATAGTGTATAAGTTCATTATTAGAAAAGATGAATTAGAGAAATACAGTAATGAATAAAGAAGTATAAATCGAAATTCTATCCAAAACTCGCTTAGGCGATTTTTGGCTTCTTATGTAAAAATGAACATTCAAACATAAAACTATAAGAACATAAGTACTGCATGAAGACAATGAATCCATAAATGATGGTGTAGGAATTGTTCATTGTTCACTTTTTACAGTATTTCCCCCTCCAAAATGGTATTAATACAATAATATAATACAATTAATACAATATAATACAATTGAGAAAATAACATCGTAAGTAATTCAAGTTAGATGACGACATTCTTTTTTACAATACAAGTTTTATACAGAACGAGTTCGGGTAGTTGAGTACAATGCAGAGTATCAAATCTATAAAATGACACTTGCTTACAAAATATTTAAAAAATTCAAAGATTAGAACTTTAATTTTAGACAAACAATTAAGTTAGACAAACAATGATATGGTTAAAATTTTTACAAAATTTTATTTTTCTGTGGGAAAAATTACATACATAATGAATAGGTAAAAGGGAAAAACATAAATTTTAAAGTTCATGGATTTTTCGAGGTTACCGTGATAGTACAATTCATGAACTAATTTTGTTGACTATTGTAGGTAAAAATAGAATTACGTAATGGATGATGTATAGACCTGTGGTCTAGTGTGTATTTGGGTGTATTAGGTGCAAAGTGTGTATTTTACAATTTCGAGGGACAGATTAGCTGATAGGATTGTTCAAGTAACTGAATAAATGCATGAGCAAGATATATTAGAGAGCAAAAATGATTAAGACTAAGTAGCATAGTTGGCACTTACGTAATGAAATAGTTTTATTGTGATATTCAATGATTTTCGCATAAGGTTTGTATGTACATAGTATATATAGTGTGCATACATGCATTTTTATTGACTGTTGTAGGTACAAATCGAATTACGTAGTGGATGATGTATAGACCTGTGGTCAAATGTGTATTTATGTTTATTGGGTACAAAGTGTGTATTTTATAATTTCGAGACACAGATTAGCTGAGAGGATTGTTAAATTAACTGTATAAATGCATGAGCGAGAATTTATATACAGTATAGTAAGCAATAATTATGATGTATTATAATGATGATGTTTGCATACGAGTTTTAATGCAAAAGTGACTGAAGGGAATATGTGTCAAAAGTAATAAAATTCAATTAGGATTATAGATTTTACATAATCAGTTACACTTATAAGGTAATTGAAAAAAAACGTACTTACTGTAGTAGTATGTCAATTTGACTATAATTTTCGTTTGATACCTTACAAATGGTACAATAACAATTTAAGGACAGTTACTCACGATTAATTGAACAAAAGAAAATTACAAATACAAATTAAAAATAGAGATCAATTATGCATTTTAATGAGCTAACGTAATTTTATAATATTCTTAAAAATAAAAGTAAATCGAACCATACATGAATTTCGACCAAGAATAAAAAAGTTATTGAAATGGAAGGAAAGCATTTCGAACAATCTTTTCTTTTAATAATTTCAATTAAATTTTACATTAAAAATTATTTTTATATAAAAAAAAATATTAAAAAGATTTAATAATTTTTGCATGTTAAGTAGAAAAATTATACTCTTTCGTTAAATGTTGATAGAATTTTGAATTATTTGATATTTTAGTCTGAAAACTTGTTTGCATATGATAAATACATATGTTTTATTGTGTAGAAGTTTTATTAAAATTAAATGACAAAAAAGAACAAACAACTGAAATTTAGGGTATGCGCGATCATACGGGGGAATTGAGTGACTAAGCAGGGGGTATAAGTTTGAAATTGACAATACGTCTTTCGTGAGCACTTTGCTCTTTTTTTTAAAAAAAGATTGCTTGTCACACTACTTAGAACAAAAAATTAAGAGTTCAACAAACGGAGGGACGGCATGTTCCTCATATACATTACAATAATTACCAAATCGTTACAACCTTTGTAAAAACGGTTTTGTTACAAACAATAAAATTTGTCATTTTACCTATATATTTATATACGCAACAATGGCATGAAAAGAAAAGACAAATCGGTCAATTTCCTTCTCACAAACAAAAAAAAAAGGTTAACTAAAGACGCAACCCGGTCAATTCAGGTTGAATTAAATTCTCTTTTACAACAAAAACAAGGTTGAATTAAATTCTTAAATTACATTTTCTTAAATTAAATTCTCTTAACTTACAAAGAAAAAGTTGAATTCAATTGACTGCATTGAAATAACTTGGGACTTAAACTCTGACTTGGAACTTAAACTCTGACTTGGAACTTAAACTCTGACTTGAACTTAACTCTGACTTGGAACTTAAACTCTGACTTGGAACTTAAACTCTGACTTGGAACTTAAACTCTGACTTGGAACTTAAACTCTGACTTGGAACTTAAACTCTGACTTGGAACTTAAACTCTGACTTGGAACTTAAACTCTGACATGGAACTTAAACTCTGTCAAGTATTCTGAACCTAACTTGAACTCTATCAAGTAGTCTGAACCTAACTTGAACTCTATCAAGTATTCTGAACCTAACTTGAACTCTATCAAGTATTCTGAACCTAACTTGAACTCTATCAAGTATTCTGAACCTAACTTGAACTCTATCAAGTATTCTGAACCTAACTTGAACTCTATCAAGTATTCTGAACCTAACTTGAACTCTATCAAGTATTCTGAACCTAACTTGAACTCTATCAAGTATTCTGAACCTAACTTGAACTCTATCAAGTATTCTGAACCTAACTTGAACTCTATCAAGTATTCTGAACCTAACTTGAACTCTATCAAGTATTCTGAACCTAACTTGAACTCTATCAAGTATTCTGAACCTAACTTGAACTCTATCAAGTATTCTGAACCTAACTTGAACTCTATCAAGTTCTGAACCTAACTTGAACTCTATCAAGTATTCTGAACCTAACTTGAACTCTATCAAGTATTCTGAACCTAACTTGAACTCTATCAAGTAGTCTGAACCTAACTTGAACTCTATCAAGTATTCTGAACCTAACTTGAACTCTATCAAGTAGTCTGAACCTAACTTGAACTCTATCAAGTAGTCTGAACCTAACTTGAACTCTATCAAGTAGTCTGAACCTAACTTGAACTCTATCAAGTAGTCTGAACCTAACTTGAACTCTATCAAGTAGTCTGAACCTAACTTGAACTCTATCAAGTAGTCTGAACCTAACTTGAACTCTATCAAGTAGTCTGAACCTAACTTGAACTCTATCAAGTAGTCTGAACCTAACTTGAACTCTATCAAGTAGTCTGAACCTAACTTGAACTCTATCAAGTAGTCTGAACCTAACTTGAACTCTATCAAGTAGTCTGAACCTAACTTGAACTCTATCAAGTAGTCTGAACCTAACTTGAACTCTATCAAGTAGTCTGAACCTAACTTGAACTCTATCAAGTAGTCTGAACCTAACTTGAACTCTATCAAGTAGTCTGAACCTAACTTGAACTCTATCAAGTAGTCTGAACCTAACTTGAACTCTATCAAGTAGTCTGAACCTAACTTGAACTCTATCAAGTAGTCTGAACCTAACTTGAACTCTATCAAGTAGTCTGAACCTAACTTGAACTCTATCAAGTAGTCTGAACCTAACTTGAACTCTATCAAGTAGTCTGAACCTAACTTGAACTCTATCAAGTAGTCTGAACCTAACTTGAACTCTATCAAGTAGTCTGAACCTAACTTGAACTCTATCAAGTAGTCTGAACCTAACTTGAACTCTATCAAGTAGTCTGAACCTAACTTGAACTCTATCAAGTAGTCTGAACCTAACTTGAACTCTATCAAGTAGTCTGAACCTAACTTGAACTCTATCAAGTAGTCTGAACCTAACTTGAACTCTATCAAGTAGTCTGAACCTAACTTGAACTCTATCAAGTAGTCTGAACCTAACTTGAACTCTATCAAGTAGTCTGAACCTAACTTGAACTCTATCAAGTAGTCTGAACCTAACTTGAACTCTATCAAGTATTCTGAACCTAACTTGAACTCTATCAAGTAGTCTGAACCTAACTTGAACTCTATCAAGTAGTCTGAACCTAACTTGAACTCTATCAAGTAGTCTGAACCTAACTTGAACTCTATCAAGTAGTCTGAACCTAACTTGAACTCTATCAAGTAGTCTGAACCTAACTTGAACTCTATCAAGTAGTCTGAACCTAACTTGAACTCTATCAAGTAGTCTGAACCTAACTTGAACTCTATCAAGTAGTCTGAACCTAACTTGAACTCTATCAAGTAGTCTGAACCTAACTTGAACTCTATCAAGTAGTCTGAACCTAACTTGAACTCTATCAAGTAGTCTGAACCTAACTTGAACTCTATCAAGTAGTCTGAACCTAACTTGAACTCTATCAAGTAGTCTGAACCTAACTTGAACTCTATCAAGTAGTCTGAACCTAACTTGAACTCTATCAAGTAGTCTGAACCTAACTTGAACTCTATCAAGTAGTCTGAACCTAACTTGAACTCTATCAAGTAGTCTGAACCTAACTTGAACTCTATCAAGTAGTCTGAACCTAACTTGAACTCTATCAAGTAGTCTGAACCTAACTTGAACTCTATCAAGTAGTCTGAACCTAACTTGAACTCTATCAAGTAGTCTGAACCTAACTTGAACTCTATCAAGTAGTCTGAACCTAACTTGAACTCTATCAAGTAGTCTGAACCTAACTTGAACTCTATCAAGTAGTCTGAACCTAACTTGAACTCTATCAAGTAGTCTGAACCTAACTTGAACTCTATCAAGTAGTCTGAACCTAACTTGAACTCTATCAAGTAGTCTGAACCTAACTTGAACTCTATCAAGTAGTCTGAACCTAACTTGAACTCTATCAAGTAGTCTGAACCTAACTTGAACTCTATCAAGTAGTCTGAACCTAACTTGAACTCTATCAAGTAGTCTGAACCTAACTTGAACTCTATCAAGTAGTCTGAACCTAACTTGAACTCTATCAAGTATTCTGAACCTAACTTGAACTCTATCAAGTATTCTGAACCTAACTTGAACTCTATCAAGTATTCTGAACCTAACTTGAACTCTATCAAGTATTCTGAACCTAACTTGAACTCTATCAAGTATTCTGAACCTAACTTGAACTCTATCAAGTAGTCTGAACCTAACTTGAACTCTATCAAGTATTCTGAACCTAACTTGAACTCTATCAAGTAGTCTGAACCTAACTTGAACTCTATCAAGTAGTCTGAACCTAACTTGAACTCTATCAAGTATTCTGAACCTAACTTGAACTCTATCAAGTAGTCTGAACCTAACTTGAACTCTATCAAGTAGTCTGAACCTAACTTGAACTCTATCAAGTAGTCTGAACCTAACTTGAACTCTATCAAGTATTCTGAACCTAACTTGAACTCTATCAAGTAGTCTGAACCTAACTTGAACTCTATCAAGTATTCTGAACCTAACTTGAACTCTATCAAGTAGTCTGAACCTAACTTGAACTCTATCAAGTAGTCTGAACCTAACTTGAACTCTATCAAGTAGTCTGAACCTAACTTGAACTCTATCAAGTAGTCTGAACCTAACTTGAACTCTATCAAGTAGTCTGAACCTAACTTGAACTCTATCAAGTAGTCTGAACCTAACTTGAACTCTATCAAGTATTCTGAACCTAACTTGAACTCTATCAAGTAGTCTGAACCTAACTTGAACTCTATCAAGTATTCTGAACCTAACTTGAACTCTATCAAGTATTCTGAACCTAACTTGAACTCTATCAAGTATTCTGAACCTAACTTGAACTCTATCAAGTATTCTGAACCTAACTTGAACTCTATCAAGTATTCTGAACCTAACTTGAACTCTATCAAGTATTCTGAACCTAACTTGAACTCTATCAAGTATTCTGAACCTAACTTGAACTCTATCAAGTATTCTGAACCTAACTTGAACTCTATCAAGTATTCTGAACCTAACTTGAACTCTATCAAGTATTCTGAACCTAACTTGAACTCTATCAAGTATTCTGAACCTAACTTGAACTCTATCAAGTATTCTGAACCTAACTTGAACTCTATCAAGTATTCTGAACCTAACTTGAACTCTATCAAGTATTCTGAACCTAACTTGAACTCTATCAAGTATTCTGAACCTAACTTGAACTCTATCAAGTATTCTGAACCTAACTTGAACTCTATCAAGTATTCTGAACCTAACTTGAACTCTATCAAGTATTCTGAACCTAACTTGAACTCTATCAAGTATTCTGAACCTAACTTGAACTCTATCAAGTATTCTGAACCTAACTTGAACTCTATCAAGTATTCTGAACCTAACTTGAACTCTATCAAGTATTCTGAACCTAACTTGAACTCTATCAAGTATTCTGAACCTAACTTGAACTCTATCAAGTATTCTGAACCTAACTTGAACTCTATCAAGTATTCTGAACCTAACTTGAACTCTATCAAGTATTCTGAACCTAACTTGAACTCTATCAAGTATTCTGAACCTAACTTGAACTCTATCAAGTATTCTGAACCTAACTTGAACTCTATCAAGTATTCTGAACCTAACTTGAACTCTATCAAGTATTCTGAACCTAACTTGAACTCTATCAAGTATTCTGAACCTAACTTGAACTCTATCAAGTATTCTGAACCTAACTTGAACTCTATCAAGTATTCTGAACCTAACTTGAACTCTATCAAGTATTCTGAACCTAACTTGAACTCTATCAAGTATTCTGAACCTAACTTGAACTCTATCAAGTATTCTGAACCTAACTTGAACTCTATCAAGTATTCTGAACCTAACTTGAACTCTATCAAGTATTCTGAACCTAACTTGAACTCTATCAAGTATTCTGAACCTAACTTGAACTCTATCAAGTATTCTGAACCTAACTTGAACTCTATCAAGTATTCTGAACCTAACTTGAACTCTATCAAGTATTCTGAACCTAACTTGAACTCTATCAAGTATTCTGAACCTAACTTGAACTCTATCAAGTATTCTGAACCTAACTTGAACTCTATCAAGTATTCTGAACCTAACTTGAACTCTATCAAGTATTCTGAACCTAACTTGAACTCTATCAAGTATTCTGAACCTAACTTGAACTCTATCAAGTATTCTGAACCTAACTTGAACTCTATCAAGTATTCTGAACCTAACTTGAACTCTATCAAGTATTCTGAACCTAACTTGAACTCTATCAAGTATTCTGAACCTAACTTGAACTCTATCAAGTATTCTGAACCTAACTTGAACTCTATCAAGTATTCTGAACCTAACTTGAACTCTATCAAGTTCTGAACCTAACTTGAACTCTATCAAGTATTCTGAACCTAACTTGAACTCTATCAAGTATTCTGAACCTAACTTGAACTCTATCAAGTATTCTGAACCTAACTTGAACTCTATCAAGTATTCTGAACCTAACTTGAACTCTATCAAGTATTCTGAACCTAACTTGAACTCTATCAAGTAGTCTGAACCTAACTTGAACTCTATCAAGTAGTCTGAACCTAACTTGAACTCTATCAAGTAGTCTGAACCTAACTTGAACTCTATCAAGTAGTCTGAACCTAACTTGAACTCTATCAAGTAGTCTGAACCTAACTTGAACTCTATCAAGTAGTCTGAACCTAACTTGAACTCTATCAAGTAGTCTGAACCTAACTTGAACTCTATCAAGTAGTCTGAACCTAACTTGAACTCTATCAAGTATTCTGAACCTAACTTGAACTCTATCAAGTAGTCTGAACCTAACTTGAACTCTATCAAGTAGTCTGAACCTAACTTGAACTCTATCAAGTAGTCTGAACCTAACTTGAACTCTATCAAGTAGTCTGAACCTAACTTGAACTCTATCAAGTTCTGAACCTAACTTGAACTCTATCAAGTAGTCTGAACCTAACTTGAACTCTATCAAGTAGTCTGAACCTAACTTGAACTCTATCAAGTAGTCTGAACCTAACTTGAACTCTATCAAGTAGTCTGAACCTAACTTGAACTCTATCAAGTAGTCTGAACCTAACTTGAACTCTATCAAGTAGTCTGAACCTAACTTGAACTCTATCAAGTAGTCTGAACCTAACTTGAACTCTATCAAGTAGTCTGAACCTAACTTGAACTCTATCAAGTAGTCTGAACCTAACTTGAACTCTATCAAGTAGTCTGAACCTAACTTGAACTCTATCAAGTAGTCTGAACCTAACTTGAACTCTATCAAGTAGTCTGAACCTAACTTGAACTCTATCAAGTAGTCTGAACCTAACTTGAACTCTATCAAGTAGTCTGAACCTAACTTGAACTCTATCAAGTAGTCTGAACCTAACTTGAACTCTATCAAGTAGTCTGAACCTAACTTGAACTCTATCAAGTATTCTGAACCTAACTTGAACTCTATCAAGTTCTGAACCTAACTTGAACTCTATCAAGTATTCTGAACCTAACTTGAACTCTATCAAGTATTCTGAACCTAACTTGAACTCTATCAAGTAGTCTGAACCTAACTTGAACTCTATCAAGTAGTCTGAACCTAACTTGAACTCTATCAAGTAGTCTGAACCTAACTTGAACTCTATCAAGTTCTGAACCTAACTTGAACTCTATCAAGTATTCTGAACCTAACTTGAACTCTATCAAGTATTCTGAACCTAACTTGAACTCTATCAAGTATTCTGAACCTAACTTGAACTCTATCAAGTATTCTGAACCTAACTTGAACTCTATCAAGTATTCTGAACCTAACTTGAACTCTATCAAGTATTCTGAACCTAACTTGAACTCTATCAAGTATTCTGAACCTAACTTGAACTCTATCAAGTATTCTGAACCTAACTTGAACTCTATCAAGTATCTGAACCTAACTTGAACTCTATCAAGTATTCTGAACTAACTTGAACTCTATCAAGTAGTATCTTGAAACTGTAACTTGAACTCTATCAAGTAGTATCTTGAAACTGTAACTTGAACTCTATCAAGTAGTATCTTGAAACTGTAACTTGAACTCTATCAAGTAGTATCTTGAAACTGTAACTTGAACTCTATCAAGTAGTATCTTGAAACTGTAACTTGAACTCTATCAAGTAGTATCTTGAAACTGTAACTTGAACTCTATCAAGTAGTATCTTGAAACTGTAACTTGAACTCTATCAAGTAGTATCTTGAAACTGTAACTTGAACTCTATCAAGTAGTATCTTGAAACTGTAACTTGAACTCTATCAAGTAGTATCTTGAAACTGTAACTTGAACTCTATCAAGTAGTATCTTGAAACTGTAACTTGAAATTAACTGAAAATGGAAAATGACTGCACTTGATCTCTATTCAAGTGGAGACGATTAACCTCTGTTTTGGTTGACCCTCTTGGTGCAACCTTCTGACTTCAAAAACTGACTTCAAAAATGACTTAAAAAATGACTTAAAAAATGACTTCAAAAATGACTTCAAAAAAATGACTTCAAAAAATGACTTCAAGTATCTCTCTAAATCTATAAACTCCCTGTAAACTCTCTGTAAACTCTCTCTCTTTCTTAATTTGCAAGTCAATTCAATTCAATAATTTGAAAAAAATTTGCAAACAAAAATATAAAATGTTAACAACATTTCAATCGAATGTACACGAAGGTACGATACTATTATGTTTTGATAATAAAAAAATTATTCTATACTGAATATAACAGTGAAAATAACTCTGAAATTAACTCTCTTGAAATTAACTCTCTTGAAATTAACTCTCTTGAAATTAACTCTCTGTGACAATTAACTCTCTGTGACAATTAACTCTCTGTGACAATTAACTCTCTGTGACAATTAACTCTCTGTGACAATTAACTCTCTGTGACAATTAACTCTCTGTGACAATTTACTTCTGTTACATTTAACTTCTGTTACATTTAACTTCTGTGAAAATTACTGTTTCACTAAAAAAAATGTATCACTGGTGTCTGAAATGTTCACTGTGTTTTGTGTAAATTCTGACTTGATACTCATTATTAACTGTTAATAATACGGACTTTTCAAGTGTTTATAAATTACTTAAAAAACAAACTGTGTACTTAACAAAATTTTCCACGGGCGAAATCCTCAGAGACGTGTCCTGAAGACGTCTTCCTGGCTACTTCTTCTTGGATGAAAAGTAGGCGTGGAGAACTTGGAGTCGTGACACACCGGTTCAAGGGTGGATGTTACGAACAAGAAGTCGTGACACGCCGGTCAACTGGTTTTATCCTGATGCAGGGTAATTTCTATCTTGGCCAAAGAGTGGCCTCTTGTTAAAATCTTCTTGTTAAAATCTTCTTGTTAAAATCTTCTTGTTAAAATCTTCTTGTTAAAATCTTCTTGTTAAAATCTTCTTCTACAAATCTTCTTCTACAAATCTTCTTCTACAAATCTTCTTCTTATCCTGGTAAAGGGTCGCCAGACTGTTATCCTGATGCAGGGTCGCCACTCTGTTAACCCCTCCGTCTATGGCCCTGGGGTGGTTCGGATCGACGGGGGTTCTAGTTAGGAGGGAAGCAACGGATATTTCTTCTATAACATTCTAATTCTTTTCGGTCGCCTCTGGTTAAACTCTTGGCTACAGACTCGCCAGACTGTTATGCCAATATCTTCTATGGTGCTTGGGTTGTCTCTTAATTTGGGCAAAGGGTCGCCAATTTTTAATTCTTCTCTTTCTATAATACTCTGATACTTTCTCTGATACTTTCTCTGATACTAAAATTATCGACTTTTCTTTTATAACTTGTCGACTTAACTGACTAAGTTCTTCTGAAGAGAGCAAGGCTCGAAGGGGAAAATAAAAAGTTTCTCTTGCTGTAATTTACTGCTAAAATGTACAGGTAGTGCTCTGAATTTACAAGGGTAGAGGTTCGACCTCTTTCGACCATGGCTCAGGCCGGAATCTAAAAATATTAAGGAGGCAAGGGGCCTCTGCCCCCTCCTCGCAGCGAGGCTGCTAACAATGGAGGCCTAATGAAGTGCTATAATGAAGTACCGCAATGAAGAAGTGCCTTCATTTTACAAATACATGTATAATATAAACTTAAATGTTTGGGGGGAAGACAGTCGAAGGTTAAGTTTCCCCCTTTTAAACACATGATCAGATGTTTGAAAGATTGCAAATAAAAATTAAAAAAAAAAAAAAAAAAACTAATTTGTATTTTTCGCCGAGTCTACATTTATGAAGGCGATATCATTTCGTAATAGTACACATAAGTACAAATTAAGTACACGACTGAGTACGTATTAATTTTGGTTCATTACAATTGCGATTACAATTATGGATTACTTCATATTCACTTATTGTTTAATTACACTTCCATTTTAAAGTACATTCTTACATTACCGTATATATTAAATCATTACATTTAATTACAGTTTCAATGAAGTACATTACGTCGTTTACCATTCTTACAGTGTTTTTATATATTTATATATGGTTATACTAGATGGTTATACTAGATGGTTATTAGTACAACACAAGTACATGAGACATGACACACATGATATAACATAATATGTTATAATATGTTATAAATTTGAAATCAGAGCGAAAGGAGGTATTTTATCTTTGAGCGTTCGAATCTGCTAGTCAGAGGAATTCGATCACTTAACCTCAGCATTTTTTTCGAGTTCATCTCGGGAGGTCATATAATTAAAAATAAAAATGAAAAAATAATACGAGAACGTATTTATGCGTTTTCGAACGAACGAGAAAAAATGAATATTTAATAAAATTGACATACGATAATGGTCAAGATAAGATATGGACGTATGGATGAATATGGTTGAATAATAATATTTATACTACATAACACCACAACATTATTACTAAAGAATTTACCATACATTGAATACTGAAGTTGTCCAAATACTAAGAACGTGATTCAGTGTACAAAGTATGGGAAACGTAAAGAGAACAAAGTTATTTTGTGACGTCATAGTGTATAAGTTCATTATTAGAAAAGATGAATTAGAGAAATACAGTAATGAATAAAGAAGTATAAATCGAAATTCTATCCAAAACTCGCTTAGGCGATTTTTGGCTTCTTATGTAAAAATGAACATTCAAACATAAAACTATAAGAACATAAGTACTGCATGAAGACAATGAATCCATATAATGATGGTGTAGGAATTGTTCATTGTTCACTTTTTACAGTATTTCCCCCTCCAAAATGGTATTAATACAATAATATAATACAATTAATACAATATAATACAATTGAGAAAATAACATCGTAAGTAATTCAAGTTAGATGACGACATTCTTTTTTACAATACAAGTTTTATACAGAACGAGTTCGGGTAGTTGAGTACAATGCAGAGTATCAAATCTATAAAATGACACTTGCTTACAAAATATTTAAAAAATTCAAAGATTAGAACTTTAATTTTAGACAAACAATTAAGTTAGACAAACAATGATATGGTTAAAATTTTTACAAAATTTTATTTTTCTGTGGGAAAAATTACATACATAATGAATAGGTAAAAGGGAAAAACATAAATTTTAAAGTTCATGGATTTTTCGAGGTTACCGTGATAGTACAATTCATGAACTAATTTTGTTGACTATTGTAGGTAAAAATAGAATTACGTAATGGATGATGTATAGACCTGTGGTCTAGTGTGTATTTGGGTGTATTAGGTGCAAAGTGTGTATTTTACAATTTCGAGGGACAGATTAGCTGATAGGATTGTTCAAGTAACTGAATAAATGCATGAGCAAGATATATTAGAGAGCAAAAATGATTAAGACTAAGTAGCATAGTTGGCACTTACGTAATGAAATAGTTTTATTGTGATATTCAATGATTTTCGCATAAGGTTTGTATGTACATAGTATATATAGTGTGCATACATGCATTTTTATTGACTGTTGTAGGTACAAATCGAATTACGTAGTGGATGATGTATAGACCTGTGGTCAAATGTGTATTTATGTTTATTGGGTACAAAGTGTGTATTTTATAATTTCGAGACACAGATTAGCTGAGAGGATTGTTAAATTAACTGTATAAATGCATGAGCGAGAATTTATATACAGTATAGTAAGCAATAATTATGATGTATTATAATGATGATGTTTGCATACGAGTTTTAATGCAAAAGTGACTGAAGGGAATATGTGTCAAAAGTAATAAAATTCAATTAGGATTATAGATTTTACATAATCAGTTACACTTATAAGGTAATTGAAAAAAAACGTACTTACTGTAGTAGTATGTCAATTTGACTATAATTTTCGTTTGATACCTTACAAATGGTACAATAACAATTTAAGGACAGTTACTCACGATTAATTGAACAAAAGAAAATTACAAATACAAATTAAAAATAGAGATCAATTATGCATTTTAATGAGCTAACGTAATTTTATAATATTCTTAAAAATAAAAGTAAATCGAACCATACATGAATTTCGACCAAGAATAAAAAAGTTATTGAAATGGAAGGAAAGCATTTCGAACAATCTTTTCTTTTAATAATTTCAATTAAATTTTACATTAAAAATTATTTTTATATAAAAAAAAATATAAAAAGATTTAATAATTTTTGCATGTTAAGTAGAAAAATTATACTCTTTCGTTAAATGTTGATAGAATTTTGAATTATTTGATATTTTAGTCTGAAAACTTGTTTGCATATGATAAATACATATGTTTTATTGTGTAGAAGTTTTATTAAAATTAAATGACAAAAAAGAACAAACAACTGAAATTTAGGGTATGCGCGATCATACGGGGGAATTGAGTGACTAAGCAGGGGGTATAAGTTTGAAATTGACAATACGTCTTTCGTGAGCACTTTGCTCTTTTTTTTAAAAAAAGATTGCTTGTCACACTACTTAGAACAAAAAATTAAGAGTTCAACAAACGGAGGGACGGCATGTTCCTCATATACATTACAATAATTACCAAAATCGTTACAACCTTTGTAAAAACGGTTTTGTTACAAACAATAAAATTTGTCATTTTACCTATATATTTATATACGCAACAATGGCATGAAAAGAAAAGACAAATCGGTCAATTTCCTTCTCACAAACAAAAAAAAAAGGTTAACTAAAGACGCAACCCGGTCAATTCAGGTTGAATTAAATTCTCTTTTACAACAAAAACAAGGTTGAATTAAATTCTTAAATTACATTTTCTTAAATTAAATTCTCTTAACTTACAAAGAAAAAGTTGAATTCAATTGACTGCATTGAAATAACTTGGGACTTAAACTCTGACTTGGAACTTAAACTCTGACTTGGAACTTAAACTCTGACTTGGAACTTAAACTCTGACTTGGAACTTAAACTCTGACTTGGAACTTAAACTCTGACTTGGAACTTAAACTCTGACTTGGAACTTAAACTCTGACTTGGAACTTAAACTCTGACTTGGAACTTAAACTCTGACATGGAACTTAAACTCTGTCAAGTATTCTGAACCTAACTTGAACTCTATCAAGTATCTGAACCTAACTTGAACTCTATCAAGTATTCTGAACCTAACTTGAAGTCTATCAAGTATTCTGAACCTAACTTGAAGTCTATCAAGTATTCTGAACCTAACTTGAAGTCTATCAAGTATTCTGAACCTAACTTGAAGTCTATCAAGTATTCTGAACCTAACTTGAACTCTATCAAGTATTCTGAACCTAACTTGAACTCTATCAAGTATTCTGAACCTAACTTGAACTCTATCAAGTATTCTGAACCTAACTTGAACTCTATCAAGTATTCTGAACCTAACTTGAACTCTATCAAGTATTCTGAACCTAACTTGAACTCTATCAAGTATTCTGAACCTAACTTGAACTCTATCAAGTATTCTGAACCTAACTTGAACTCTATCAAGTATTCTGAACCTAACTTGAACTCTATCAAGTATTCTGAACCTAACTTGAACTCTATCAAGTATTCTGAACCTAACTTGAACTCTATCAAGTATTCTGAACCTAACTTGAACTCTATCAAGTATTCTGAACCTAACTTGAACTCTATCAAGTATTCTGAACCTAACTTGAACTCTATCAAGTATTCTGAACCTAACTTGAACTCTATCAAGTAGTCTGAACCTAACTTGAACTCTATCAAGTAGTCTGAACCTAACTTGAACTCTATCAAGTAGTCTGAACCTAACTTGAACTCTATCAAGTAGTCTGAACCTAACTTGAACTCTATCAAGTAGTCTGAACCTAACTTGAACTCTATCAAGTAGTCTGAACCTAACTTGAACTCTATCAAGTAGTCTGAACCTAACTTGAACTCTATCAAGTAGTCTGAACCTAACTTGAACTCTATCAAGTAGTCTGAACCTAACTTGAACTCTATCAAGTAGTCTGAACCTAACTTGAACTCTATCAAGTAGTCTGAACCTAACTTGAACTCTATCAAGTAGTCTGAACCTAACTTGAACTCTATCAAGTAGTCTGAACCTAACTTGAACTCTATCAAGTAGTCTGAACCTAACTTGAACTCTATCAAGTAGTCTGAACCTAACTTGAACTCTATCAAGTAGTCTGAACCTAACTTGAACTCTATCAAGTAGTCTGAACCTAACTTGAACTCTATCAAGTAGTCTGAACCTAACTTGAACTCTATCAAGTAGTCTGAACCTAACTTGAACTCTATCAAGTAGTCTGAACCTAACTTGAACTCTATCAAGTAGTCTGAACCTAACTTGAACTCTATCAAGTAGTCTGAACCTAACTTGAACTCTATCAAGTAGTCTGAACCTAACTTGAACTCTATCAAGTAGTCTGAACCTAACTTGAACTCTATCAAGTAGTCTGAACCTAACTTGAACTCTATCAAGTAGTCTGAACCTAACTTGAACTCTATCAAGTAGTCTGAACCTAACTTGAACTCTATCAAGTAGTCTGAACCTAACTTGAACTCTATCAAGTAGTCTGAACCTAACTTGAACTCTATCAAGTAGTCTGAACCTAACTTGAACTCTATCAAGTAGTCTGAACCTAACTTGAACTCTATCAAGTAGTCTGAACCTAACTTGAACTCTATCAAGTAGTCTGAACCTAACTTGAACTCTATCAAGTAGTCTGAACCTAACTTGAACTCTATCAAGTAGTCTGAACCTAACTTGAACTCTATCAAGTAGTCTGAACCTAACTTGAACTCTATCAAGTAGTCTGAACCTAACTTGAACTCTATCAAGTAGTCTGAACCTAACTTGAACTCTATCAAGTAGTCTGAACCTAACTTGAACTCTATCAAGTAGTCTGAACCTAACTTGAACTCTATCAAGTAGTCTGAACCTAACTTGAACTCTATCAAGTAGTCTGAACCTAACTTGAACTCTATCAAGTAGTCTGAACCTAACTTGAACTCTATCAAGTATCTGAACCTAACTTGAACTCTATCAAGTAGTCTGAACCTAACTTGAACTCTATCAAGTAGTCTGAACCTAACTTGAACTCTATCAAGTAGTCTGAACCTAACTTGAACTCTATCAAGTAGTCTGAACCTAACTTGAACTCTATCAAGTAGTCTGAACCTAACTTGAACTCTATCAAGTAGTCTGAACCTAACTTGAACTCTATCAAGTAGTCTGAACCTAACTTGAACTCTATCAAGTAGTCTGAACCTAACTTGAACTCTATCAAGTAGTCTGAACCTAACTTGAACTCTATCAAGTATTCTGAACCTAACTTGAACTCTATCAAGTAGTCTGAACCTAACTTGAACTCTATCAAGTATCTGAACCTAACTTGAACTCTATCAAGTATCTGAACCTAACTTGAACTCTATCAAGTATTCTGAACCTAACTTGAACTCTATCAAGTATTCTGAACCTAACTTGAACTCTATCAAGTATTCTGAACCTAACTTGAACTCTATCAAGTATTCTGAACCTAACTTGAACTCTATCAAGTATCTGAACCTAACTTGAACTCTATCAAGTATTCTGAACCTAACTTGAACTCTATCAAGTATTCTGAACCTAACTTGAACTCTATCAAGTATCTGAACCTAACTTGAACTCTATCAAGTATCTGAACCTAACTTGAACTCTATCAAGTATTCTGAACCTAACTTGAACTCTATCAAGTATCTGAACCTAACTTGAACTCTATCAAGTATCTGAACCTAACTTGAACTCTATCAAGTAGTCTGAACCTAACTTGAACTCTATCAAGTAGTCTGAACCTAACTTGAACTCTATCAAGTAGTCTGAACCTAACTTGAACTCTATCAAGTAGTCTGAACCTAACTTGAACTCTATCAAGTAGTCTGAACCTAACTTGAACTCTATCAAGTAGTCTGAACCTAACTTGAACTCTATCAAGTAGTCTGAACCTAACTTGAACTCTATCAAGTAGTCTGAACCTAACTTGAACTCTATCAAGTAGTCTGAACCTAACTTGAACTCTATCAAGTAGTCTGAACCTAACTTGAACTCTATCAAGTAGTCTGAACCTAACTTGAACTCTATCAAGTAGTCTGAACCTAACTTGAACTCTATCAAGTAGTCTGAACCTAACTTGAACTCTATCAAGTAGTCTGAACCTAACTTGAACTCTATCAAGTAGTCTGAACCTAACTTGAACTCTATCAAGTAGTCTGAACCTAACTTGAACTCTATCAAGTAGTCTGAACCTAACTTGAACTCTATCAAGTAGTCTGAACCTAACTTGAACTCTATCAAGTAGTCTGAACCTAACTTGAACTCTATCAAGTAGTCTGAACCTAACTTGAACTCTATCAAGTAGTCTGAACCTAACTTGAACTCTATCAAGTAGTCTGAACCTAACTTGAACTCTATCAAGTAGTCTGAACCTAACTTGAACTCTATCAAGTAGTCTGAACCTAACTTGAACTCTATCAAGTAGTCTGAACCTAACTTGAACTCTATCAAGTAGTCTGAACCTAACTTGAACTCTATCAAGTAGTCTGAACCTAACTTGAACTCTATCAAGTAGTCTGAACCTAACTTGAACTCTATCAAGTAGTCTGAACCTAACTTGAACTCTATCAAGTAGTCTGAACCTAACTTGAACTCTATCAAGTAGTCTGAACCTAACTTGAACTCTATCAAGTAGTCTGAACCTAACTTGAACTCTATCAAGTAGTCTGAACCTAACTTGAACTCTATCAAGTAGTCTGAACCTAACTTGAACTCTATCAAGTATCTGAACCTAACTTGAACTCTATCAAGTATTCTGAACCTAACTTGAACTCTATCAAGTATTCTGAACCTAACTTGAACTCTATCAAGTATTCTGAACCTAACTTGAACTCTATCAAGTATTCTGAACCTAACTTGAACTCTATCAAGTATT
This sequence comes from Bathynomus jamesi, assembly GCA_023014485.1. Classification (NCBI taxonomy): domain Eukaryota; kingdom Metazoa; phylum Arthropoda; class Malacostraca; order Isopoda; family Cirolanidae; genus Bathynomus; species Bathynomus jamesi. Next base: position 49,577 of record JAJOZX010015518.1, on the reverse strand, counting down.
CTGAACCTAACTTGAACTCTATCAAGTATTCTGAACCTAACTTGAACTCTATCAAGTATTCTGAACCTAACTTGAACTCTATCAAGTATTCTGAACCTAACTTGAACTCTATCAAGTATTCTGAACCTAACTTGAACTCTATCAAGTATTCTGAACCTAACTTGAACTCTATCAAGTATTCTGAACCTAACTTGAACTCTATCAAGTATTCTGAACCTAACTTGAACTCTATCAAGTATTCTGAACCTAACTTGAACTCTATCAAGTATTCTGAACCTAACTTGAACTCTATCAAGTATTCTGAACCTAACTTGAACTCTATCAAGTATTCTGAACCTAACTTGAACTCTATCAAGTATTCTGAACCTAACTTGAACTCTATCAAGTATTCTGAACCTAACTTGAACTCTATCAAGTATTCTGAACCTAACTTGAACTCTATCAAGTATTCTGAACCTAACTTGAACTCTATCAAGTATTCTGAACCTAACTTGAACTCTATCAAGTATTCTGAACCTAACTTGAACTCTATCAAGTATTCTGAACCTAACTTGAACTCTATCAAGTATTCTGAACCTAACTTGAACTCTATCAAGTATTCTGAACCTAACTTGAACTCTATCAAGTATTCTGAACCTAACTTGAACTCTATCAAGTATTCTGAACCTAACTTGAACTCTATCAAGTATTCTGAACCTAACTTGAACTCTATCAAGTATTCTGAACCTAACTTGAACTCTATCAAGTATTCTGAACCTAACTTGAACTCTATCAAGTATTCTGAACCTAACTTGAACTCTATCAAGTATTCTGAACCTAACTTGAACTCTATCAAGTATTCTGAACCTAACTTGAACTCTATCAAGTATCTGAACCTAACTTGAACTCTATCAAGTATTCTGAACCTAACTTGAACTCTATCAAGTATTGAACCTAACTTGAACTCTATCAAGTATCTGAACCTAACTTGAACTCTATCAAGTAGTCTGAACCTAACTTGAACTCTATCAAGTAGTCTGAACCTAACTTGAACTCTATCAAGTAGTCTGAACCTAACTTGAACTCTATCAAGTAGTCTGAACCTAACTTGAACTCTATCAAGTAGTCTGAACCTAACTTGAACTCTATCAAGTAGTCTGAACCTAACTTGAACTCTATCAAGTAGTCTGAACCTAACTTGAACTCTATCAAGTAGTCTGAACCTAACTTGAACTCTATCAAGTAGTCTGAACCTAACTTGAACTCTATCAAGTAGTCTGAACCTAACTTGAACTCTATCAAGTAGTCTGAACCTAACTTGAACTCTATCAAGTAGTCTGAACCTAACTTGAACTCTATCAAGTAGTCTGAACCTAACTTGAACTCTATCAAGTAGTCTGAACCTAACTTGAACTCTATCAAGTAGTCTGAACCTAACTTGAACTCTATCAAGTAGTCTGAACCTAACTTGAACTCTATCAAGTAGTCTGAACCTAACTTGAACTCTATCAAGTAGTCTGAACCTAACTTGAACTCTATCAAGTAGTCTGAACCTAACTTGAACTCTATCAAGTAGTCTGAACCTAACTTGAACTCTATCAAGTAGTCTGAACCTAACTTGAACTCTATCAAGTAGTCTGAACCTAACTTGAACTCTATCATCAAGTAGTCTGAACCTAACTTGAACTCTATCAAGTAGTCTGAACCTAACTTGAACTCTATCAAGTAGTCTGAACCTAACTTGAACTCTATCAAGTAGTCTGAACCTAACTTGAACTCTATCAAGTAGTCTGAACCTAACTTGAACTCTATCAAGTAGTCTGAACCTAACTTGAACTCTATCAAGTAGTCTGAACCTAACTTGAACTCTATCAAGTAGTCTGAACCTAACTTGAACTCTATCAAGTATCTGAACCTAACTTGAACTCTATCAAGTAGTCTGAACCTAACTTGAACTCTATCAAGTATTCTGAACCTAACTTGAACTCTATCAAGTATCTGAACCTAACTTGAACTCTATCAAGTATCTGAACCTAACTTGAACTCTATCAAGTATTCTGAACCTAACTTGAACTCTATCAAGTAGTCTGAACCTAACTTGAACTCTATCAAGTAGTCTGAACCTAACTTGAACTCTATCAAGTAGTCTGAACCTAACTTGAACTCTATCAAGTAGTCTGAACCTAACTTGAACTCTATCAAGTATCTGAACCTAACTTGAACTCTATCAAGTATTCTGAACCTAACTTGAACTCTATCAAGTATCTGAACCTAACTTGAACTCTATCAAGTATTCTGAACCTAACTTGAACTCTATCAAGTATTCTGAACCTAACTTGAACTCTATCAAGTATCTGAACCTAACTTGAACTCTATCAAGTATTCTGAACCTAACTTGAACTCTATCAAGTATTCTGAACCTAACTTGAACTCTATCAAGTATTCTGAACCTAACTTGAACTCTATCAAGTATCTGAACCTAACTTGAACTCTATCAAGTATTCTGAACCTAACTTGAACTCTATCAAGTAGTCTGAACCTAACTTGAACTCTATCAAGTAGTATCTGAACCTAACTTGAACTCTATCAAGTATTCTGAACCTAACTTGAACTCTATCAAGTAGTTCTGAACCTAACTTGAACTCTATCAAGTAGTATCTGAACCTAACTTGAACTCTATCAAGTAGTCTGAACCTAACTTGAACTCTATCAAGTAGTATCTGAACTAACTTGAACTCTATCAAGTAGTATCTGAACTGTAACTTGAACTCTATCAAGTAGTATCTGAAACCTAACTTGAACTCTATCAAGTAGTATCTTGAAACTGTAACTTGAATCAAGTAGTATCTTGAAACTGTAACTTAAATAACTGAAAATGGAAAATGACTGCACTTGATCTCTATTCAAGTGGAGACGATTAACCTCTGTTTGATTGACCCTCTTGGTGCAACCTTCTGACTTCAAAAACTGACTTCAAAAATGACTTAAAAAATGACTTAAAAAATGACTTCAAAAATGACTTCAAAAATGACTTCAAAAAATGACTTCAAGTATCTCTCTAAATCTATAAACTCCCTGTAAACTCTCTGTAAACTCTCTCTCTTTCTTAATTTGCAAGTCAATTCAATTCAATAATTTGAAAAAAATTTGCAAACAAAAATATAAAATGTTAACAACATTTCAATCGAATGTACACGAAGGTACGATACTATTATGTTTGATACATAAAATAAAATTATTCTATACTGAATATAACAGTGAAAATAACTCTGAAATTAACTCTCTTGAAATTAACTCTCTTGAAATTAACTCTCTGTGACAATTAACTCTCTGTGACAATTAACTCTCTGTGACAATTAACTCTCTGTGACAATTAACTCTCTGTGACAATTAACTCTCTGTGACAATTAACTCTCTGTGACAATTTACTTCTGTTACATTTAACTTCTGTTACATTTAACTTCTGTGAAAATTACTGTTTCACTAAAAAAAATGTATCACTGGTGTCTGAAATGTTCACTGTGTTTTGTGTAAATTCTGACTTGATACTCATTATTAACTGTTAATAATACGGACTTTTCAAGTGTTTATAAATTACTTAAAAAACAAACTGTGTACTTAACAAAATTTTCCACGGGCGAAATCCTCAGAGACGTGTCCTGAAGACGTCTTCCTGGCTACTTCTTCTTGGATGAAAAGTAGGCGTGGAGAACTTGGAGTCGTGACACCGGTTCAAGGGTGGATGTTACGAACAAGAAGTCGTGACACGCCGGTCAACTGGTTTTATCCTGATGCAGGGTAATTTCTATCTTGGCCAAAGAGTGGCCTCTTGTTAAAATCTTCTTGTTAAAATCTTCTTGTTAAAATCTTCTTGTTAAAATCTTCTTGTTAAAATCTTCTTGTTAAAATCTTCTTCTACAAATCTTCTTCTACAAATCTTCTTCTACAAATCTTCTTCTTATCCTGGTAAAGGGTCGCCAGACTGTTATCCTGATGCAGGGTCGCCACTCTGTTAACCCCTCCGTCTATGGCCCTGGGGTGGTTCGGATCGACGGGGGTTCTAGTTAGGAGGGAAGCAACGGATATTTCTTCTATAACATTCTAATTCTTTTCGGTCGCCTCTGGTTAAACTCTTGGCTACAGACTCGCCAGACTGTTATGCCAATATCTTCTATGGTGCTTGGGTTGTCTCTTAATTTGGGCAAAGGGTCGCCAATTTTTAATTCTTCTCTTTCTATAATACTCTGATACTTTCTCTGATACTTTCTCTGATACTAAAATTATCGACTTTTCTTTTATAACTTGTCGACTTAACTGACTAAGTTCTTCTGAAGAGAGCAAGGCTCGAAGGGGAAAATAAAAAGTTTCTCTTGCTGTAATTTACTGCTAAAATGTACAGGTAGTGCTCTGAATTTACAAGGGTAGAGGTTCGACCTCTTTCGACCATGGCTCAGGCCGGAATCTAAAAATATTAAGGAGGCAAGGGGCCTCTGCCCCCTCCTCGCAGCGAGGCTGCTAACAATGGAGGCCTAATGAAGTGCTATAATGAAGTACCGCAATGAAGAAGTGCCTTCATTTTACAAATAATGTACAGTATAATATAAACTTAAATGTTTGGGGGGAAGACAGTCGAAGGTTAAGTTTCCCCCTTTTAAACACATGATCAGATGTTTGAAAGATTGCAAATAAAAATTAAAAAAAAAAAAAAAAAACTAATTTGTATTTTTCGCCGAGTCTACATTTATGAAGGCGATATCATTTCGTAATAGTACACATAAGTACAAATTAAGTACACGACTGAGTACGTATTAATTTTGGTTCATTACAATTGCGATTACAATTATGGATTACTTCATATTCACTTATTGTTTAATTACACTTCCATTTTAAAGTACATTCTTACATTACCGTATATATTAAATCATTACATTTAATTACAGTTTCAATGAAGTACATTACGTCGTTTACCATTCTTACAGTGTTTTTATATATTTATATATGGTTATACTAGATGGTTATACTAGATGGTTATTAGTACAACACAAGTACATGAGACATGACACACATGATATAACATAATATGTTATAATATGTTATAAATTTGAAATCAGAGCGAAAGGAGGTATTTTATCTTTGAGCGTTCGAATCTGCTAGTCAGAGGAATTCGATCACTTAACCTCAGCATTTTTTTCGAGTTCATCTCGGGAGGTCATATAATTAAAAATAAAAATGAAAAAATAATACGAGAACGTATTTATGCGTTTTCGAACGAACGAGAAAAAATGAATATTTAATAAAATTGACATACGATAATGGTCAAGATAAGATATGGACGTATGGATGAATATGGTTGAATAATAATATTTATACTACATAACACCACAACATTATTACTAAAGAATTTACCATACATTGAATACTGAAGTTGTCCAAATACTAAGAACGTGATTCAGTGTACAAAGTATGGGAAACGTAAAGAGAACAAAGTTATTTTGTGACGTCATAGTGTATAAGTTCATTATTAGAAAAGATGAATTAGAGAAATACAGTAATGAATAAAGAAGTATAATCGAAATTCTATCCAAAACTCGCTTAGGCGATTTTTGGCTTCTTATGTAAAAATGAACATTCAAACATAAAACTATAAGAACATAAGTACTGCATGAAGACAATGAATCCATATAATGATGGTGTAGGAATTGTTCATTGTTCACTTTTTACAGTATTTCCCCCTCCAAAATGGTATTAATACAATAATATAATACAATTAATACAATATAATACAATTGAGAAAATAACATCGTAAGTAATTCAAGTTAGATGACGACATTCTTTTTTACAATACAAGTTTTATACAGAACGAGTTCGGGTAGTTGAGTACAATGCAGAGTATCAAATCTATAAAATGACACTTGCTTACAAAATATTAAAAAATTCAAAGATTAGAACTTTAATTTTAGACAAACAATTAAGTTAGACAAACAATGATATGGTTAAAATTTTTACAAAATTTTATTTTTCTGTGGAAAAATTACATACATAATGAATAGGTAAAAGGGAAAAACATAAATTTTAAAGTTCATGGATTTTTCGAGGTTACCGTGATAGTACAATTCATGAACTAATTTTGTTGACTATTGTAGGTAAAAATAGAATTACGTAATGGATGATGTATAGACCTGTGGTCTAGTGTGTATTTGGGTGTATTAGGTGCAAAGTGTGTATTTTACAATTTCGAGGGACAGATTAGCTGATAGGATTGTTCAAGTAACTGAATAAATGCATGAGCAAGATATATTAGAGAGCAAAAATGATTAAGACTAAGTAGCATAGTTGGCACTTACGTAATGAAATAGTTTTATTGTGATATTCAATGATTTTCGCATAAGGTTTGTATGTACATAGTATATATAGTGTGCATACATGCATTTTTATTGACTGTTGTAGGTACAAATCGAATTACGTAGTGGATGATGTATAGACCTGTGGTCAAATGTGTATTTATGTTTATTGGGTACAAAGTGTGTATTTTATAATTTCGAGACACAGATTAGCTGAGAGGATTGTTAAATTAACTGTATAAATGCATGAGCGAGAATTTATATACAGTATAGTAAGCAATAATTATGATGTATTATAATGATGATGTTTGCATACGAGTTTTAATGCAAAAGTGACTGAAGGGAATATGTGTCAAAAGTAATAAAATTCAATTAGGATTATAGATTTTACATAATCAGTTACACTTATAAGGTAATTGAAAAAAAACGTACTTACTGTAGTAGTATGTCAATTTGACTATAATTTTCGTTTGATACCTTACAAATGGTACAATAACAATTTAAGGACAGTTACTCACGATTAATTGAACAAAAGAAAATTACAAATACAAATTAAAAATAGAGATCAATTATGCATTTTAATGAGCTAACGTAATTTTATAATATTCTTAAAAATAAAAGTAAATCGAACCATACATGAATTTCGACCAAGAATAAAAAAGTTATTGAAATGGAAGGAAAGCATTTCGAACAATCTTTTCTTTTAATAATTTCAATTAAATTTTACATTAAAAATTATTTTTATATAAAAAAAAATATTAAAAAGATTTAATAATTTTTGCATGTTAAGTAGAAAAATTATACTCTTTCGTTAAATGTTGATAGAATTTTGAATTATTTGATATTTTAGTCTGAAAACTTGTTTGCATATGATAAATACATATGTTTTATTGTGTAGAAGTTTTATTAAAATTAAATGACAAAAAAGAACAAACAACTGAAATTTAGGGTATGCGCGATCATACGGGGGAATTGAGTGACTAAGCAGGGGGTATAAGTTTGAAATTGACAATACGTCTTTCGTGAGCACTTTGCTCTTTTTTTTAAAAAAAGATTGCTTGTCACACTACTTAGAACAAAAAATTAAGAGTTCAACAAACGGAGGGACGGCATGTTCCTCATATACATTACAATAATTACCAAAATCGTTACAACCTTTGTAAAAACGGTTTTGTTACAAACAATAAAATTTGTCATTTTACCTATATATTTATATACGCAACAATGGCATGAAAAGAAAAGACAAATCGGTCAATTTCCTTCTCACAAACAAAAAAAAAAGGTTAACTAAAGACGCAACCCGGTCAATTCAGGTTGAATTAAATTCTCTTTTACAACAAAAACAAGGTTGAATTAAATTCTTAAATTACATTTTCTTAAATTAAATTCTCTTAACTTACAAAGAAAAAGTTGAATTCAATTGACTGCATTGATAATAACTTGGGACTTAAACTCTGACTTGGAACTTAAACTCTGACTTGGAACTTAAACTCTGACTTGGAACTTAAACTCTGACTTGGAACTTAAACTCTGACTTGGAACTTAAACTCTGACTTGGAACTTAAACTCTGACTTGGAACTTAAACTCTGACTTGGAACTTAAACTCTGACTTGGAACTTAAACTCTGACATGGAACTTAACTCTGTCAAGTATTCTGAACTAACTTGAACTCTATCAAGTATCTGAACCTAACTGAACTCTATCAAGTATTCTGAACCTAACTTGAACTCTATCAAGTATTCTGAACCTAACTTGAATCTATCAAGTATTCTGAACCTAACTTGAACTCTATCAAGTATTCTGAACCTAACTTGAACTCTATCAAGTATTCTGAACCTAACTTGAACTCTATCAAGTATTCTGAACCTAACTTGAACTCTATCAAGTATTCTGAACCTAACTTGAACTCTATCAAGTATTCTGAACCTAACTTGAACTCTATCAAGTATTCTGAACCTAACTTGAACTCTATCAAGTATTCTGAACCTAACTTGAACTCTATCAAGTATTCTGAACCTAACTTGAACTCTATCAAGTATTCTGAACCTAACTTGAACTCTATCAAGTATTCTGAACCTAACTTGAACTCTATCAAGTATTCTGAACCTAACTTGAACTCTATCAAGTATTCTGAACCTAACTTGAACTCTATCAAGTATTCTGAACCTAACTTGAACTCTATCAAGTATTCTGAACCTAACTTGAACTCTATCAAGTATTCTGAACCTAACTTGAACTCTATCAAGTATTCTGAACCTAACTTGAACTCTATCAAGTTCTGAACCTAACTTGAACTCTATCAAGTAGTCTGAACCTAACTTGAACTCTATCAAGTAGTCTGAACCTAACTTGAACTCTATCAAGTAGTCTGAACCTAACTTGAACTCTATCAAGTAGTCTGAACCTAACTTGAACTCTATCAAGTAGTCTGAACCTAACTTGAACTCTATCAAGTAGTCTGAACCTAACTTGAACTCTATCAAGTAGTCTGAACCTAACTTGAACTCTATCAAGTAGTCTGAACCTAACTTGAACTCTATCAAGTAGTCTGAACCTAACTTGAACTCTATCAAGTAGTCTGAACCTAACTTGAACTCTATCAAGTAGTCTGAACCTAACTTGAACTCTATCAAGTAGTCTGAACCTAACTTGAACTCTATCAAGTAGTCTGAACCTAACTTGAACTCTATCAAGTAGTCTGAACCTAACTTGAACTCTATCAAGTAGTCTGAACCTAACTTGAACTCTATCAAGTAGTCTGAACCTAACTTGAACTCTATCAAGTAGTCTGAACCTAACTTGAACTCTATCAAGTAGTCTGAACCTAACTTGAACTCTATCAAGTAGTCTGAACCTAACTTGAACTCTATCAAGTAGTCTGAACCTAACTTGAACTCTATCAAGTAGTCTGAACCTAACTTGAACTCTATCAAGTAGTCTGAACCTAACTTGAACTCTATCAAGTAGTCTGAACCTAACTTGAACTCTATCAAGTAGTCTGAACCTAACTTGAACTCTATCAAGTAGTCTGAACCTAACTTGAACTCTATCAAGTAGTCTGAACCTAACTTGAACTCTATCAAGTAGTCTGAACCTAACTTGAACTCTATCAAGTAGTCTGAACCTAACTTGAACTCTATCAAGTAGTCTGAACCTAACTTGAACTCTATCAAGTAGTCTGAACCTAACTTGAACTCTATCAAGTAGTCTGAACCTAACTTGAACTCTATCAAGTAGTCTGAACCTAACTTGAACTCTATCAAGTAGTCTGAACCTAACTTGAACTCTATCAAGTAGTCTGAACCTAACTTGAACTCTATCAAGTAGTCTGAACCTAACTTGAACTCTATCAAGTAGTCTGAACCTAACTTGAACTCTATCAAGTAGTCTGAACCTAACTTGAACTCTATCAAGTAGTCTGAACCTAACTTGAACTCTATCAAGTAGTCTGAACCTAACTTGAACTCTATCAAGTATTCTGAACCTAACTTGAACTCTATCAAGTAGTCTGAACCTAACTTGAACTCTATCAAGTAGTCTGAACCTAACTTGAACTCTATCAAGTAGTCTGAACCTAACTTGAACTCTATCAAGTAGTCTGAACCTAACTTGAACTCTATCAAGTAGTCTGAACCTAACTTGAACTCTATCAAGTAGTCTGAACCTAACTTGAACTCTATCAAGTAGTCTGAACCTAACTTGAACTCTATCAAGTAGTCTGAACCTAACTTGAACTCTATCAAGTATTCTGAACCTAACTTGAACTCTATCAAGTAGTCTGAACCTAACTTGAACTCTATCAAGTAGTCTGAACCTAACTTGAACTCTATCAAGTAGTCTGAACCTAACTTGAACTCTATCAAGTAGTCTGAACCTAACTTGAACTCTATCAAGTAGTCTGAACCTAACTTGAACTCTATCAAGTAGTCTGAACCTAACTTGAACTCTATCAAGTAGTCTGAACCTAACTTGAACTCTATCAAGTAGTCTGAACCTAACTTGAACTCTATCAAGTAGTCTGAACCTAACTTGAACTCTATCAAGTAGTCTGAACCTAACTTGAACTCTATCAAGTAGTCTGAACCTAACTTGAACTCTATCAAGTAGTCTGAACCTAACTTGAACTCTATCAAGTAGTCTGAACCTAACTTGAACTCTCAAGTAGTCTGAACCTAACTTGAACTCTATCAAGTAGTCTGAACCTAACTTGAACTCTATCAAGTAGTCTGAACCTAACTTGAACTCTATCAAGTAGTCTGAACCTAACTTGAACTCTATCAAGTAGTCTGAACCTAACTTGAACTCTATCAAGTAGTCTGAACCTAACTTGAACTCTATCAAGTAGTCTGAACCTAACTTGAACTCTATCAAGTAGTCTGAACCTAACTTGAACTCTATCAAGTAGTCTGAACCTAACTTGAACTCTATCAAGTAGTCTGAACCTAACTTGAACTCTATCAAGTAGTCTGAACCTAACTTGAACTCTATCAAGTAGTCTGAACCTAACTTGAACTCTATCAAGTAGTCTGAACCTAACTTGAACTCTATCAAGTAGTCTGAACCTAACTTGAACTCTATCAAGTAGTCTGAACCTAACTTGAACTCTATCAAGTAGTCTGAACCTAACTTGAACTCTATCAAGTAGTCTGAACCTAACTTGAACTCTATCAAGTAGTCTGAACCTAACTTGAACTCTATCAAGTAGTCTGAACCTAACTTGAACTCTATCAAGTAGTCTGAACCTAACTTGAACTCTATCAAGTAGTCTGAACCTAACTTGAACTCTATCAAGTAGTCTGAACCTAACTTGAACTCTATCAAGTAGTCTGAACCTAACTTGAACTCTATCAAGTAGTCTGAACCTAACTTGAACTCTATCAAGTAGTCTGAACCTAACTTGAACTCTATCAAGTAGTCTGAACCTAACTTGAACTCTATCAAGTAGTCTGAACCTAACTTGAACTCTATCAAGTAGTCTGAACCTAACTTGAACTCTATCAAGTAGTCTGAACCTAACTTGAACTCTATCAAGTAGTCTGAACCTAACTTGAACTCTATCAAGTAGTCTGAACCTAACTTGAACTCTATCAAGTAGTCTGAACCTAACTTGAACTCTATCAAGTAGTCTGAACCTAACTTGAACTCTATCAAGTAGTCTGAACCTAACTTGAACTCTATCAAGTAGTCTGAACCTAACTTGAACTCTATCAAGTAGTCTGAACCTAACTTGAACTCTATCAAGTATTCTGAACCTAACTTGAACTCTATCAAGTATTCTGAACCTAACTTGAACTCTATCAAGTATTCTGAACCTAACTTGAACTCTATCAAGTATTCTGAACCTAACTTGAACTCTATCAAGTATTCTGAACCTAACTTGAACTCTATCAAGTATTCTGAACCTAACTTGAACTCTATCAAGTATTCTGAACCTAACTTGAACTCTATCAAGTATTCTGAACCTAACTTGAACTCTATCAAGTATTCTGAACCTAACTTGAACTCTATCAAGTATTCTGAACCTAACTTGAACTCTATCAAGTATTCTGAACCTAACTTGAACTCTATCAAGTATTCTGAACCTAACTTGAACTCTATCAAGTATTCTGAACCTAACTTGAACTCTATCAAGTATTCTGAACCTAACTTGAACTCTATCAAGTATTCTGAACCTAACTTGAACTCTATCAAGTATTCTGAACCTAACTTGAACTCTATCAAGTATTCTGAACCTAACTTGAACTCTATCAAGTATTCTGAACCTAACTTGAACTCTATCAAGTATTCTGAACCTAACTTGAACTCTATCAAGTATTCTGAACCTAACTTGAACTCTATCAAGTATTCTGAACCTAACTTGAACTCTATCAAGTATTCTGAACCTAACTTGAACTCTATCAAGTATTCTGAACCTAACTTGAACTCTATCAAGTATTCTGAACCTAACTTGAACTCTATCAAGTATTCTGAACCTAACTTGAACTCTATCAAGTATTCTGAACCTAACTTGAACTCTATCAAGTATTCTGAACCTAACTTGAACTCTATCAAGTATTCTGAACCTAACTTGAACTCTATCAAGTATTCTGAACCTAACTTGAACTCTATCAAGTATTCTGAACCTAACTTGAACTCTATCAAGTATTCTGAACCTAACTTGAACTCTATCAAGTATTCTGAACCTAACTTGAACTCTATCAAGTATTCTGAACCTAACTTGAACTCTATCAAGTATTCTGAACCTAACTTGAACTCTATCAAGTATTCTGAACCTAACTTGAACTCTATCAAGTATTCTGAACCTAACTTGAACTCTATCAAGTATTCTGAACCTAACTTGAACTCTATCAAGTATTCTGAACCTAACTTGAACTCTATCAAGTAGTCTGAACCTAACTTGAACTCTATCAAGTAGTCTGAACCTAACTTGAACTCTATCAAGTATTCTGAACCTAACTTGAACTCTATCAAGTATTCTGAACCTAACTTGAACTCTATCAAGTATTCTGAACCTAACTTGAACTCTATCAAGTATTCTGAACCTAACTTGAACTCTATCAAGTATTCTGAACCTAACTTGAACTCTATCAAGTATTCTGAACCTAACTTGAACTCTATCAAGTATTCTGAACCTAACTTGAACTCTATCAAGTATTCTGAACCTAACTTGAACTCTATCAAGTATTCTGAACCTAACTTGAACTCTATCAAGTATTCTGAACCTAACTTGAACTCTATCAAGTATTCTGAACCTAACTTGAACTCTATCAAGTATTCTGAACCTAACTTGAACTCTATCAAGTATTCTGAACCTAACTTGAACTCTATCAAGTATTCTGAACCTAACTTGAACTCTATCAAGTATTCTGAACCTAACTTGAACTCTATCAAGTATTCTGAACCTAACTTGAACTCTATCAAGTATTCTGAACCTAACTTGAACTCTATCAAGTATTCTGAACCTAACTTGAACTCTATCAAGTATTCTGAACCTAACTTGAACTCTATCAAGTATTCTGAACCTAACTTGAACTCTATCAAGTAGTCTGAACCTAACTTGAACTCTATCAAGTAGTCTGAACCTAACTTGAACTCTATCAAGTATTCTGAACCTAACTTGAACTCTATCAAGTAGTCTGAACCTAACTTGAACTCTATCAAGTTCTGAACCTAACTTGAACTCTATCAAGTTCTGAACCTAACTTGAACTCTATCAAGTAGTCTGAACCTAACTTGAACTCTATCAAGTAGTCTGAACCTAACTTGAACTCTATCAAGTAGTCTGAACCTAACTTGAACTCTATCAAGTAGTCTGAACCTAACTTGAACTCTATCAAGTAGTCTGAACCTAACTTGAACTCTATCAAGTAGTCTGAACCTAACTTGAACTCTATCAAGTAGTCTGAACCTAACTTGAACTCTATCAAGTAGTCTGAACCTAACTTGAACTCTATCAAGTAGTCTGAACCTAACTTGAACTCTATCAAGTAGTCTGAACCTAACTTGAACTCTATCAAGTAGTCTGAACCTAACTTGAACTCTATCAAGTAGTCTGAACCTAACTTGAACTCTATCAAGTAGTCTGAACCTAACTTGAACTCTATCAAGTAGTCTGAACCTAACTTGAACTCTATCAAGTAGTCTGAACCTAACTTGAACTCTATCAAGTAGTCTGAACCTAACTTGAACTCTATCAAGTAGTCTGAACCTAACTTGAACTCTATCAAGTAGTCTGAACCTAACTTGAACTCTATCAAGTAGTCTGAACCTAACTTGAACTCTATCAAGTAGTCTGAACCTAACTTGAACTCTATCAAGTAGTCTGAACCTAACTTGAACTCTATCAAGTAGTCTGAACCTAACTTGAACTCTATCAAGTAGTCTGAACCTAACTTGAACTCTATCAAGTAGTCTGAACCTAACTTGAACTCTATCAAGTAGTCTGAACCTAACTTGAACTCTATCAAGTAGTCTGAACCTAACTTGAACTCTATCAAGTAGTCTGAACCTAACTTGAACTCTATCAAGTAGTCTGAACCTAACTTGAACTCTATCAAGTAGTCTGAACCTAACTTGAACTCTATCAAGTAGTCTGAACCTAACTTGAACTCTATCAAGTAGTCTGAACCTAACTTGAACTCTATCAAGTAGTCTGAACCTAACTTGAACTCTATCAAGTAGTCTGAACCTAACTTGAACTCTATCAAGTAGTCTGAACCTAACTTGAACTCTATCAAGTAGTCTGAACCTAACTTGAACTCTATCAAGTAGTCTGAACCTAACTTGAACTCTATCAAGTAGTCTGAACCTAACTTGAACTCTATCAAGTAGTCTGAACCTAACTTGAACTCTATCAAGTAGTCTGAACCTAACTTGAACTCTATCAAGTAGTCTGAACCTAACTTGAACTCTATCAAGTAGTCTGAACCTAACTTGAACTCTATCAAGTAGTCTGAACCTAACTTGAACTCTATCAAGTAGTCTGAACCTAACTTGAACTCTATCAAGTAGTCTGAACCTAACTTGAACTCTATCAAGTAGTCTGAACCTAACTTGAACTCTATCAAGTAGTCTGAACCTAACTTGAACTCTATCAAGTAGTCTGAACCTAACTTGAACTCTATCAAGTAGTCTGAACCTAACTTGAACTCTATCAAGTAGTCTGAACCTAACTTGAACTCTATCAAGTAGTCTGAACCTAACTTGAACTCTATCAAGTAGTCTGAACCTAACTTGAACTCTATCAAGTAGTCTGAACCTAACTTGAACTCTATCAAGTAGTCTGAACCTAACTTGAACTCTATCAAGTAGTCTGAACCTAACTTGAACTCTATCAAGTAGTCTGAACCTAACTTGAACTCTATCAAGTAGTCTGAACCTAACTTGAACTCTATCAAGTAGTCTGAACCTAACTTGAACTCTATCAAGTAGTCTGAACCTAACTTGAACTCTATCAAGTAGTCTGAACCTAACTTGAACTCTATCAAGTAGTCTGAACCTAACTTGAACTCTATCAAGTAGTCTGAACCTAACTTGAACTCTATCAAGTAGTCTGAACCTAACTTGAACTCTATCAAGTAGTCTGAACCTAACTTGAACTCTATCAAGTAGTCTGAACCTAACTTGAACTCTATCAAGTAGTCTGAACCTAACTTGAACTCTATCAAGTAGTCTGAACCTAACTTGAACTCTATCAAGTATTCTGAACCTAACTTGAACTCTATCAAGTATTCTGAACCTAACTTGAACTCTATCAAGTATTCTGAACCTAACTTGAACTCTATCAAGTATTCTGAACCTAACTTGAACTCTATCAAGTATTCTGAACCTAACTTGAACTCTATCAAGTATTCTGAACCTAACTTGAACTCTATCAAGTAGTCTGAACCTAACTTGAACTCTATCAAGTATTCTGAACCTAACTTGAACTCTATCAAGTAGTCTGAACCTAACTTGAACTCTATCAAGTAGTCTGAACCTAACTTGAACTCTATCAAGTATTCTGAACCTAACTTGAACTCTATCAAGTAGTCTGAACCTAACTTGAACTCTATCAAGTAGTCTGAACCTAACTTGAACTCTATCAAGTATTCTGAACCTAACTTGAACTCTATCAAGTATTCTGAACCTAACTTGAACTCTATCAAGTAGTCTGAACCTAACTTGAACTCTATCAAGTTCTGAACCTAACTTGAACTCTATCAAGTAGTCTGAACCTAACTTGAACTCTATCAAGTAGTCTGAACCTAACTTGAACTCTATCAAGTAGTCTGAACCTAACTTGAACTCTATCAAGTAGTCTGAACCTAACTTGAACTCTATCAAGTTCTGAACCTAACTTGAACTCTATCAAGTATTCTGAACCTAACTTGAACTCTATCAAGTATTCTGAACCTAACTTGAACTCTATCAAGTATTCTGAACCTAACTTGAACTCTATCAAGTATTCTGAACCTAACTTGAACTCTATCAAGTATTCTGAACCTAACTTGAACTCTATCAAGTATTCTGAACCTAACTTGAACTCTATCAAGTATTCTGAACCTAACTTGAACTCTATCAAGTATTCTGAACCTAACTTGAACTCTATCAAGTATTCTGAACCTAACTTGAACTCTATCAAGTATTCTGAACCTAACTTGAACTCTATCAAGTATTCTGAACCTAACTTGAACTCTATCAAGTATTCTGAACCTAACTTGAACTCTATCAAGTATTCTGAACCTAACTTGAACTCTATCAAGTATTCTGAACCTAACTTGAACTCTATCAAGTATTCTGAACCTAACTTGAACTCTATCAAGTATTCTGAACCTAACTTGAACTCTATCAAGTATTCTGAACCTAACTTGAACTCTATCAAGTATTCTGAACCTAACTTGAACTCTATCAAGTATTCTGAACCTAACTTGAACTCTATCAAGTATTCTGAACCTAACTTGAACTCTATCAAGTATTCTGAACCTAACTTGAACTCTATCAAGTATTCTGAACCTAACTTGAACTCTATCAAGTATTCTGAACCTAACTTGAACTCTATCAAGTATTCTGAACCTAACTTGAACTCTATCAAGTATTCTGAACCTAACTTGAACTCTATCAAGTATTCTGAACCTAACTTGAACTCTATCAAGTATTCTGAACCTAACTTGAACTCTATCAAGTATTCTGAACCTAACTTGAACTCTATCAAGTATTCTGAACCTAACTTGAACTCTATCAAGTATTCTGAACCTAACTTGAACTCTATCAAGTATTCTGAACCTAACTTGAACTCTATCAAGTATTCTGAACCTAACTTGAACTCTATCAAGTATTCTGAACCTAACTTGAACTCTATCAAGTATTCTGAACCTAACTTGAACTCTATCAAGTATTCTGAACCTAACTTGAACTCTATCAAGTATTCTGAACCTAACTTGAACTCTATCAAGTATTCTGAACCTAACTTGAACTCTATCAAGTATTCTGAACCTAACTTGAACTCTATCAAGTATTCTGAACCTAACTTGAACTCTATCAAGTATTCTGAACCTAACTTGAACTCTATCAAGTATTCTGAACCTAACTTGAACTCTATCAAGTATTCTGAACCTAACTTGAACTCTATCAAGTATTCTGAACCTAACTTGAACTCTATCAAGTATTCTGAACCTAACTTGAACTCTATCAAGTATTCTGAACCTAACTTGAACTCTATCAAGTATTCTGAACCTAACTTGAACTCTATCAAGTATTCTGAACCTAACTTGAACTCTATCAAGTATTCTGAACCTAACTTGAACTCTATCAAGTATTCTGAACCTAACTTGAACTCTATCAAGTATTCTGAACCTAACTTGAATCTATCAAGTATTCTGAACCTAACTTGAACTCTATCAAGTATTCTGAACCTAACTTGAACTCTATCAAGTATTCTGAACCTAACTTGAACTCTATCAAGTATTCTGAACCTAACTTGAACTCTATCAAGTATTCTGAACCTAACTTGAACTCTATCAAGTATTCTGAACCTAACTTGAACTCTATCAAGTATTCTGAACCTAACTTGAACTCTATCAAGTATTCTGAACCTAACTTGAACTCTATCAAGTATTCTGAACCTAACTTGAACTCTATCAAGTATTCTGAACCTAACTTGAACTCTATCAAGTATTCTGAACCTAACTTGAACTCTATCAAGTAGTCTGAACCTAACTTGAACTCTATCAAGTAGTCTGAACCTAACTTGAACTCTATCAAGTAGTCTGAACCTAACTTGAACTCTATCAAGTAGTCTGAACCTAACTTGAACTCTATCAAGTAGTCTGAACCTAACTTGAACTCTATCAAGTAGTCTGAACCTAACTTGAACTCTATCAAGTAGTCTGAACCTAACTTGAACTCTATCAAGTAGTCTGAACCTAACTTGAACTCTATCAAGTAGTCTGAACCTAACTTGAACTCTATCAAGTAGTCTGAACCTAACTTGAACTCTATCAAGTATTCTGAACCTAACTTGAACTCTATCAAGTAGTCTGAACCTAACTTGAACTCTATCAAGTATTCTGAACCTAACTTGAACTCTATCAAGTAGTCTGAACCTAACTTGAACTCTATCAAGTAGTCTGAACCTAACTTGAACTCTATCAAGTAGTCTGAACCTAACTTGAACTCTATCAAGTAGTCTGAACCTAACTTGAACTCTATCAAGTAGTCTGAACCTAACTTGAACTCTATCAAGTAGTCTGAACCTAACTTGAACTCTATCAAGTAGTCTGAACCTAACTTGAACTCTATCAAGTAGTCTGAACCTAACTTGAACTCTATCAAGTAGTCTGAACCTAACTTGAACTCTATCAAGTAGTCTGAACCTAACTTGAACTCTATCAAGTAGTCTGAACCTAACTTGAACTCTATCAAGTAGTCTGAACCTAACTTGAACTCTATCAAGTAGTCTGAACCTAACTTGAACTCTATCAAGTAGTCTGAACCTAACTTGAACTCTATCAAGTAGTCTGAACCTAACTTGAACTCTATCAAGTAGTCTGAACCTAACTTGAACTCTATCAAGTAGTCTGAACCTAACTTGAACTCTATCAAGTAGTCTGAACCTAACTTGAACTCTATCAAGTATTCTGAACCTAACTTGAACTCTATCAAGTATTCTGAACCTAACTTGAACTCTATCAAGTAGTCTGAACCTAACTTGAACTCTATCAAGTAGTCTGAACCTAACTTGAACTCTATCAAGTATTCTGAACCTAACTTGAACTCTATCAAGTATTCTGAACCTAACTTGAACTCTATCAACCTAACTTGAACTCTATCAAGTATTCTGAACCTAACTTGAACTCTATCAAGTATTCTGAACCTAACTTGAACTCTATCAAGTATTCTGAACCTAACTTGAACTCTATCAAGTATTCTGAACCTAACTTGAACTCTATCAAGTATTCTGAACCTAACTTGAACTCTATCAAGTATTCTGAACCTAACTTGAACTCTATCAAGTATTCTGAACCTAACTTGAACTCTATCAAGTATTCTGAACTAACTTGAACTCTATCAAGTATTCTGAACTAACTTGAACTCTATCAAGTAGTATCTTGAAACTGTAACTTGAACTCTATCAAGTAGTATCTTGAAACTGTAACTTGAACTCTATCAAGTAGTATCTTGAAACTGTAACTTGAACTCTATCAAGTAGTATCTTGAAACTGTAACTTGAACTCTATCAAGTAGTATCTTGAAACTGTAACTTGAACTCTATCAAGTAGTATCTTGAAACTGTAACTTGAACTCTATCAAGTAGTATCTTGAAACTGTAACTTGAACTCTATCAAGTAGTATCTTGAAACTGTAACTTGAACTCTATCAAGTAGTATCTTGAAACTGTAACTTGAACTCTATCAAGTAGTATCTTGAAACTGTAACTTGAACTCTATCAAGTAGTATCTTGAAACTGTAACTTGAAATTAACTGAAAATGGAAAATGACTGCACTTGATCTCTATTCAAGTGGAGACGATTAACCTCTGTTTTGGTTGACCCTCTTGGTGCAACCTTCTGACTTCAAAAACTGACTTCAAAAATGACTTAAAAAATGACTTAAAAAATGACTTCAAAAAAATGACTTCAAAAAATGACTTCAAGTATCTCTCTAAATCTATAAACTCCCTGTAAACTCTCTGTAAACTCTCTCTCTTTCTTAATTTGCAAGTCAATTCAATTCAATAATTTGAAAAAAATTTGCAAACAAAAATATAAAATGTTAACAACATTTCAATCGAATGTACACGAAGGTACGATACTATTATGTTTGATACATAAAATAAAATTATTCTATACTGAATATAACAGTGAAAATAACTCTGAAATTAACTCTCTTGAAATTAACTCTCTTGAAATTAACTCTCTGTGACAATTAACTCTCTGTGACAATTAACTCTCTGTGACAATTAACTCTCTGTGACAATTAACTCTCTGTGACAATTAACTCTCTGTGACAATTAACTCTCTGTGACAATTTACTTCTGTTACATTTAACTTCTGTTACATTTAACTTCTGTGAAAATTACTGTTTCACTAAAAAAAATGTATCACTGGTGTCTGAAATGTTCACTGTGTTTTGTGTAAATTCTGACTTGATACTCATTATTAACTGTTAATAATACGGACTTTTCAAGTGTTTATAAATTACTTAAAAAACAAACTGTGTACTTAACAAAATTTTCCACGGGCGAAATCCTCAGAGACGTGTCCTGAAGACGTCTTCCTGGCTACTTCTTCTTGGATGAAAAGTAGGCGTGGAGAACTTGGAGTCGTGACACACCGGTTCAAGGGTGGATGTTACGAACAAGAAGTCGTGACACGCCGGTCAACTGGTTTTATCCTGATGCAGGGTAATTTCTATCTTGGCCAAAGAGTGGCCTCTTGTTAAAATCTTCTTGTTAAAATCTTCTTGTTAAAATCTTCTTGTTAAAATCTTCTTGTTAAAATCTTCTTGTTAAAATCTTCTTCTACAAATCTTCTTCTACAAATCTTCTTCTACAAATCTTCTTCTTATCCTGGTAAAGGGTCGCCAGACTGTTATCCTGATGCAGGGTCGCCACTCTGTTAACCCCTCCGTCTATGGCCCTGGGGTGGTTCGGATCGACGGGGGTTCTAGTTAGGAGGGAAGCAACGGATATTTCTTCTATAACATTCTAATTCTTTTCGGTCGCCTCTGGTTAAACTCTTGGCTACAGACTCGCCAGACTGTTATGCCAATATCTTCTATGGTGCTTGGGTTGTCTCTTAATTTGGGCAAAGGGTCGCCAATTTTTAATTCTTCTCTTCTATATAATACTCTGATACTTTCTCTGATACTAAAATTATCGACTTTTCTTTTATAACTTGTCGACTTAACTGACTAAGTTCTTCTGAAGAGAGCAAGGCTCGAAGGGGAAAATAAAAAGTTTCTCTTGCTGTAATTTACTGCTAAAATGTACAGGTAGTGCTCTGAATTTACAAGGGTAGAGGTTCGACCTCTTTCGACCATGGCTCAGGCCGGAATCTAAAAATATTAAGGAGGCAAGGGGCCTCTGCCCCCTCCTCGCAGCGAGGCTGCTAACAATGGAGGCCTAATGAAGTGCTATAATGAAGTACCGCAATGAAGAAGTGCCTTCATTTTACAAATACATGTATAATATAAACTTAAATGTTTGGGGGGAAGACAGTCGAAGGTTAAGTTTCCCCCTTTTAAACACATGATCAGATGTTTGAAAGATTGCAAATAAAAATTAAAAAAAAAAAAAAAAAAACTAATTTGTATTTTTCGCCGAGTCTACATTTATGAAGGCGATATCATTTCGTAATAGTACACATAAGTACAAATTAAGTACACGACTGAGTACGTATTAATTTTGGTTCATTACAATTGCGATTACAATTATGGATTACTTCATATTCACTTATTGTTTAATTACACTTCCATTTTAAAGTACATTCTTACATTACCGTATATATTAAATCATTACATTTAATTACAGTTTCAATGAAGTACATTACGTCGTTTACCATTCTTACAGTGTTTTTATATATTTATATATGGTTATACTAGATGGTTATACTAGATGGTTATTAGTACAACACAAGTACATGAGACATGACACACATGATATAACATAATATGTTATAATATGTTATGAATTTGAAATCAGAGCGAAAGGAGGTATTTTATCTTTGAGCGTTCGAATCTGCTAGTCAGAGGAATTCGATCACTTAACCTCAGCATTTTTTTCGAGTTCATCTCGGGAGGTCATATAATTAAAAATAAAAATGAAAAAATAATACGAGAACGTATTTATGCGTTTTCGAACGAACGAGAAAAAATGAATATTTAATAAAATTGACATACGATAATGGTCAAGATAAGATATGGACGTATGGATGAATATGGTTGAATAATAATATTTATACTACATAACACCACAACATTATTACTAAAGAATTTACCATACATTGAATACTGAAGTTGTCCAAATACTAAGAACGTGATTCAGTGTACAAAGTATGGGAAACGTAAAGAGAACAAAGTTATTTTGTGACGTCATAGTGTATAAGTTCATTATTAGAAAAGATGAATTAGAGAAATACAGTAATGAATAAAGAAGTATAAATCGAAATTCTATCCAAAACTCGCTTAGGCGATTTTTGGCTTCTTATGTAAAAATGAACATTCAAACATAAAACTATAAGAACATAAGTACTGCATGAAGACAATGAATCCATATAATGATGGTGTAGGAATTGTTCATTGTTCACTTTTTACAGTATTTCCCCCTCCAAAATGGTATTAATACAATAATATAATACAATTAATACAATATAATACAATTGAGAAAATAACATCGTAAGTAATTCAAGTTAGATGACGACATTCTTTTTTACAATACAAGTTTTATACAGAACGAGTTCGGGTAGTTGAGTACAATGCAGAGTATCAAATCTATAAAATGACACTTGCTTACAAAATATTTAAAAAATTCAAAGATTAGAACTTTAATTTTAGACAAACAATTAAGTTAGACAAACAATGATATGGTTAAAATTTTTACAAAATTTTATTTTTCTGTGGGAAAAATTACATACATAATGAATAGGTAAAAGGGAAAAACATAAATTTTAAAGTTCATGGATTTTTCGAGGTTACCGTGATAGTACAATTCATGAACTAATTTTGTTGACTATTGTAGGTAAAAATAGAATTACGTAATGGATGATGTATAGACCTGTGGTCTAGTGTGTATTTGGGTGTATTAGGTGCAAAGTGTGTATTTTACAATTTCGAGGGACAGATTAGCTGATAGGATTGTTCAAGTAACTGAATAAATGCATGAGCAAGATATATTAGAGAGCAAAAATGATTAAGACTAAGTAGCATAGTTGGCACTTACGTAATGAAATAGTTTTATTGTGATATTCAATGATTTTCGCATAAGGTTTGTATGTACATAGTATATATAGTGTGCATACATGCATTTTTATTGACTGTTGTAGGTACAAATCGAATTACGTAGTGGATGATGTATAGACCTGTGGTCAAATGTGTATTTATGTTTATTGGGTACAAAGTGTGTATTTTATAATTTCGAGACACAGATTAGCTGAGAGGATTGTTAAATTAACTGTATAAATGCATGAGCGAGAATTTATATACAGTATAGTAAGCAATAATTATGATGTATTATAATGATGATGTTTGCATACGAGTTTTAATGCAAAAGTGACTGAAGGGAATATGTGTCAAAAGTAATAAAATTCAATTAGGATTATAGATTTTACATAATCAGTTACACTTATAAGGTAATTGAAAAAAAACGTACTTACTGTAGTAGTATGTCAATTTGACTATAATTTTCGTTTGATACCTTACAAATGGTACAATAACAATTTAAGGACAGTTACTCACGATTAATTGAACAAAAGAAAATTACAAATACAAATTAAAAATAGAGATCAATTATGCATTTTAATGAGCTAACGTAATTTTATAATATTCTTAAAAATAAAAGTAAATCGAACCATACATGAATTTCGACCAAGAATAAAAAAGTTATTGAAATGGAAGGAAAGCATTTCGAACAATCTTTTCTTTTAATAATTTCAATTAAATTTTACATTAAAAATTATTTTTATATAAAAAAAAATATTAAAAAGATTTAATAATTTTTGCATGTTAAGTAGAAAAATTATACTCTTTCGTTAAATGTTGATAGAATTTTGAATTATTTGATATTTTAGTCTGAAAACTTGTTTGCATATGATAAATACATATGTTTTATTGTGTAGAAGTTTTATTAAAATTAAATGACAAAAAAGAACAAACAACTGAAATTTAGGGTATGCGCGATCATACGGGGGAATTGAGTGACTAAGCAGGGGGTATAAGTTTGAAATTGACAATACGTCTTTCGTGAGCACTTTGCTCTTTTTTTTAAAAAAAGATTGCTTGTCACACTACTTAGAACAAAAAATTAAGAGTTCAACAAACGGAGGGACGGCATGTTCCTCATATACATTACAATAATTACCAAAATCGTTACAACCTTTGTAAAAACGGTTTTGTTACAAACAATAAAATTTGTCATTTTACCTATATATTTATATACGCAACAATGGCATGAAAAGAAAAGACAAATCGGTCAATTTCCTTCTCACAAACAAAAAAAAAAGGTTAACTAAAGACGCAACCCGGTCAATTCAGGTTGAATTAAATTCTCTTTTACAACAAAAACAAGGTTGAATTAAATTCTTAAATTACATTTTCTTAAATTAAATTCTCTTAACTTACAAAGAAAAAGTTGAATTCAATTGACTGCATTGAAATAACTTGGGACTTAAACTCTGACTTGGAACTTAAACTCTGACTTGGAACTTAAACTCTGACTTGGAACTTAAACTCTGACTTGGAACTTAAACTGACTGGAACTTAAACTCTGACTTGGAACTTAAACTCTGACTTGGAACTTAAACTCTGACTTGGAACTTAAACTCTGACTTGGAACTTAAACTCTGACTTGAACTAAACTTCAAGTATTCTGAACCTAACTTGAACTCTATCAAGTATTCTGAACCTAACTTGAACTCTATCAAGTATTCTGAACCTAACTTGAACTCTATCAAGTATTCTGAACCTAACTTGAAGTCTATCAAGTATTCTGAACCTAACTTGAAGTCTATCAAGTATTCTGAACCTAACTTGAAGTCTATCAAGTATTCTGAACCTAACTTGAACTTATCAAGTATTCTGAACCTAACTTGAACTCTATCAAGTATTCTGAACCTAACTTGAACTCTATCAAGTATTCTGAACCTAACTTGAACTCTATCAAGTATTCTGAACCTAACTTGAACTCTATCAAGTATTCTGAACCTAACTTGAACTCTATCAAGTATTCTGAACCTAACTTGAACTCTATCAAGTATTCTGAACCTAACTTGAACTCTATCAAGTATTCTGAACCTAACTTGAACTCTATCAAGTATTCTGAACCTAACTTGAACTCTATCAAGTATTCTGAACCTAACTTGAACTCTATCAAGTATTCTGAACCTAACTTGAACTCTATCAAGTATTCTGAACCTAACTTGAACTCTATCAAGTATTCTGAACCTAACTTGAACTCTATCAAGTATTCTGAACCTAACTTGAACTCTATCAAGTATTCTGAACCTAACTTGAACTCTATCAAGTAGTCTGAACCTAACTTGAACTCTATCAAGTAGTCTGAACCTAACTTGAACTCTATCAAGTAGTCTGAACCTAACTTGAACTCTATCAAGTAGTCTGAACCTAACTTGAACTCTATCAAGTAGTCTGAACCTAACTTGAACTCTATCAAGTAGTCTGAACCTAACTTGAACTCTATCAAGTAGTCTGAACCTAACTTGAACTCTATCAAGTAGTCTGAACCTAACTTGAACTCTATCAAGTAGTCTGAACCTAACTTGAACTCTATCAAGTAGTCTGAACCTAACTTGAACTCTATCAAGTAGTCTGAACCTAACTTGAACTCTATCAAGTAGTCTGAACCTAACTTGAACTCTATCAAGTAGTCTGAACCTAACTTGAACTCTATCAAGTAGTCTGAACCTAACTTGAACTCTATCAAGTAGTCTGAACCTAACTTGAACTCTATCAAGTAGTCTGAACCTAACTTGAACTCTATCAAGTAGTCTGAACCTAACTTGAACTCTATCAAGTAGTCTGAACCTAACTTGAACTCTATCAAGTAGTCTGAACCTAACTTGAACTCTATCAAGTAGTCTGAACCTAACTTGAACTCTATCAAGTAGTCTGAACCTAACTTGAACTCTATCAAGTAGTCTGAACCTAACTTGAACTCTATCAAGTAGTCTGAACCTAACTTGAACTCTATCAAGTAGTCTGAACCTAACTTGAACTCTATCAAGTAGTCTGAACCTAACTTGAACTCTATCAAGTAGTCTGAACCTAACTTGAACTCTATCAAGTAGTCTGAACCTAACTTGAACTCTATCAAGTTCTGAACCTAACTTGAACTCTATCAAGTATTCTGAACCTAACTTGAACTCTATCAAGTATTCTGAACCTAACTTGAACTCTATCAAGTATTCTGAACCTAACTTGAACTCTATCAAGTCTGAACCTAACTTGAACTCTATCAAGTATTCTGAACCTAACTTGAACTCTATCAAGTAGTCTGAACCTAACTTGAACTCTATCAAGTAGTCTGAACCTAACTTGAACTCTATCAAGTAGTCTGAACCTAACTTGAACTCTATCAAGTAGTCTGAACCTAACTTGAACTCTATCAAGTATTCTGAACCTAACTTGAACTCTATCAAGTAGTCTGAACCTAACTTGAACTCTATCAAGTATCTGAACCTAACTTGAACTCTATCAAGTAGTCTGAACCTAACTTGAACTCTATCAAGTAGTCTGAACCTAACTTGAACTCTATCAAGTAGTCTGAACCTAACTTGAACTCTATCAAGTAGTCTGAACCTAACTTGAACTCTATCAAGTATTCTGAACCTAACTTGAACTCTATCAAGTATTCTGAACCTAACTTGAACTCTATCAAGTATTCTGAACCTAACTTGAACTCTATCAAGTATTCTGAACCTAACTTGAACTCTATCAAGTATTCTGAACCTAACTTGAACTCTATCAAGTATTCTGAACCTAACTTGAACTCTATCAAGTATTCTGAACCTAACTTGAACTCTATCAAGTATTCTGAACCTAACTTGAACTCTATCAAGTAGTCTGAACCTAACTTGAACTCTATCAAGTATTCTGAACCTAACTTGAACTCTATCAAGTATTCTGAACCTAACTTGAACTCTATCAAGTATTCTGAACCTAACTTGAACTCTATCAAGTATTCTGAACCTAACTTGAACTCTATCAAGTATTCTGAACCTAACTTGAACTCTATCAAGTATTCTGAACCTAACTTGAACTCTATCAAGTATTCTGAACCTAACTTGAACTCTATCAAGTATTCTGAACCTAACTTGAACTCTATCAAGTATTCTGAACCTAACTTGAACTCTATCAAGTATTCTGAACCTAACTTGAACTCTATCAAGTATTCTGAACCTAACTTGAACTCTATCAAGTATTCTGAACCTAACTTGAACTCTATCAAGTATTCTGAACCTAACTTGAACTCTATCAAGTATTCTGAACCTAACTTGAACTCTATCAAGTATTCTGAACCTAACTTGAACTCTATCAAGTATTCTGAACCTAACTTGAACTCTATCAAGTATTCTGAACCTAACTTGAACTCTATCAAGTATTCTGAACCTAACTTGAACTCTATCAAGTATTCTGAACCTAACTTGAACTCTATCAAGTATTCTGAACCTAACTTGAACTCTATCAAGTATTCTGAACCTAACTTGAACTCTATCAAGTATTCTGAACCTAACTTGAACTCTATCAAGTATTCTGAACCTAACTTGAACTCTATCAAGTATTCTGAACCTAACTTGAACTCTATCAAGTATTCTGAACCTAACTTGAACTCTATCAAGTATTCTGAACCTAACTTGAACTCTATCAAGTATTCTGAACCTAACTTGAACTCTATCAAGTATTCTGAACCTAACTTGAACTCTATCAAGTATTCTGAACCTAACTTGAACTCTATCAAGTATTCTGAACCTAACTTGAACTCTATCAAGTATTCTGAACCTAACTTGAACTCTATCAAGTATTCTGAACCTAACTTGAACTCTATCAAGTATTCTGAACCTAACTTGAACTCTATCAAGTATTCTGAACCTAACTTGAACTCTATCAAGTATTCTGAACCTAACTTGAACTCTATCAAGTATTCTGAACCTAACTTGAACTCTATCAAGTATTCTGAACCTAACTTGAACTCTATCAAGTATTCTGAACCTAACTTGAACTCTATCAAGTATTCTGAACCTAACTTGAACTCTATCAAGTATTCTGAACCTAACTTGAACTCTATCAAGTATTCTGAACCTAACTTGAACTCTATCAAGTATTCTGAACCTAACTTGAACTCTATCAAGTATTCTGAACCTAACTTGAACTCTATCAAGTATTCTGAACCTAACTTGAACTCTATCAAGTATTCTGAACCTAACTTGAACTCTATCAAGTATTCTGAACCTAACTTGAACTCTATCAAGTATTCTGAACCTAACTTGAACTCTATCAAGTATTCTGAACCTAACTTGAACTCTATCAAGTATTCTGAACCTAACTTGAACTCTATCAAGTATTCTGAACCTAACTTGAACTCTATCAAGTATTCTGAACCTAACTTGAACTCTATCAAGTTCTGAACCTAACTTGAACTCTATCAAGTATTCTGAACCTAACTTGAACTCTATCAAGTATTCTGAACCTAACTTGAACTCTATCAAGTATTCTGAACCTAACTTGAACTCTATCAAGTATTCTGAACCTAACTTGAACTCTATCAAGTTCTGAACCTAACTTGAACTCTATCAAGTATTCTGAACCTAACTTGAACTCTATCAAGTATTCTGAACCTAACTTGAACTCTATCAAGTATTCTGAACCTAACTTGAACTCTATCAAGTATTCTGAACCTAACTTGAACTCTATCAAGTATTCTGAACCTAACTTGAACTCTATCAAGTATTCTGAACCTAACTTGAACTCTATCAAGTATTCTGAACCTAACTTGAACTCTATCAAGTATTCTGAACCTAACTTGAACTCTATCAAGTATTCTGAACCTAACTTGAACTCTATCAAGTATTCTGAACCTAACTTGAACTCTATCAAGTATTCTGAACCTAACTTGAACTCTATCAAGTCTGAACCTAACTTGAACTCTATCAAGTATTCTGAACCTAACTTGAACTCTATCAAGTAGTCTGAACCTAACTTGAACTCTATCAAGTAGTCTGAACCTAACTTGAACTCTATCAAGTAGTCTGAACCTAACTTGAACTCTATCAAGTAGTCTGAACCTAACTTGAACTCTATCAAGTAGTCTGAACCTAACTTGAACTCTATCAAGTAGTCTGAACCTAACTTGAACTCTATCAAGTAGTCTGAACCTAACTTGAACTCTATCAAGTAGTCTGAACCTAACTTGAACTCTATCAAGTAGTCTGAACCTAACTTGAACTCTATCAAGTAGTCTGAACCTAACTTGAACTCTATCAAGTAGTCTGAACCTAACTTGAACTCTATCAAGTAGTCTGAACCTAACTTGAACTCTATCAAGTAGTCTGAACCTAACTTGAACTCTATCAAGTAGTCTGAACCTAACTTGAACTCTATCAAGTAGTCTGAACCTAACTTGAACTCTATCAAGTAGTCTGAACCTAACTTGAACTCTATCAAGTAGTCTGAACCTAACTTGAACTCTATCAAGTATTCTGAACCTAACTTGAACTCTATCAAGTATTCTGAACCTAACTTGAACTCTATCAAGTAGTCTGAACCTAACTTGAACTCTATCAAGTAGTCTGAACCTAACTTGAACTCTATCAAGTAGTCTGAACCTAACTTGAACTCTATCAAGTATTCTGAACCTAACTTGAACTCTATCAAGTATTCTGAACCTAACTTGAACTCTATCAAGTATTCTGAACCTAACTTGAACTCTATCAAGTATTCTGAACCTAACTTGAACTCTATCAAGTATTCTGAACCTAACTTGAACTCTATCAAGTATTCTGAACCTAACTTGAACTCTATCAAGTATTCTGAACCTAACTTGAACTCTATCAAGTATTCTGAACTAACTTGAACTCTATCAAGTATTCTGAACCTAACTTGAACTCTATCAAGTATTCTGAACTAACTTGAACTCTATCAAGTAGTATCTTGAAACTGTAACTTGAACTCTATCAAGTAGTATCTTGAAACTGTAACTTGAACTCTATCAAGTAGTATCTTGAAACTGTAACTTGAACTCTATCAAGTAGTATCTTGAAACTGTAACTTGAACTCTATCAAGTAGTATCTTGAAACTGTAACTTGAACTCTATCAAGTAGTATCTTGAAACTGTAACTTGAACTCTATCAAGTAGTATCTTGAAACTGTAACTTGAACTCTATCAAGTAGTATCTTGAAACTGTAACTTGAACTCTATCAAGTAGTATCTTGAAACTGTAACTTGAACTCTATCAAGTAGTATCTTGAAACTGTAACTTGAACTCTATCAAGTAGTATCTTGAAACTGTAACTTGAAATTAACTGAAAATGGAAAATGACTGCACTTGATCTCTATTCAAGTGGAGACGATTAACCTCTGTTTTGGTTGACCCTCTTGGTGCAACCTTCTGACTTCAAAAACTGACTTCAAAAATGACTTAAAAAATGACTTAAAAAATGACTTCAAAAATGACTTCAAAAAAATGACTTCAAAAAATGACTTCAAGTATCTCTCTAAATCTATAAACTCCCTGTAAACTCTCTGTAAACTCTCTCTCTTTCTTAATTTGCAAGTCAATTCAATTCAATAATTTGAAAAAAATTTGCAAACAAAAATATAAAATGTTAACAACATTTCAATCGAATGTACACGAAGGTACGATACTATTATGTTTGATACATAAAATAAAATTATTCTATACTGAATATAACAGTGAAAATAACTCTGAAATTAACTCTCTTGAAATTAACTCTCTTGAAATTAACTCTCTGTGACAATTAACTCTCTGTGACAATTAACTCTCTGTGACAATTAACTCTCTGTGACAATTAACTCTCTGTGACAATTAACTCTCTGTGACAATTTACTTCTGTTACATTTAACTTCTGTTACATTTAACTTCTGTGAAAATTACTGTTTCACTAAAAAAAATGTATCACTGGTGTCTGAAATGTTCACTGTGTTTTGTGTAAATTCTGACTTGATACTCATTATTAACTGTTAATAATACGGACTTTTCAAGTGTTTATAAATTACTTAAAAAACAAACTGTGTACTTAACAAAATTTTCCACGGGCGAAATCCTCAGAGACGTGTCCTGAAGACGTCTTCCTGGCTACTTCTTCTTGGATGAAAAGTAGGCGTGGAGAACTTGGAGTCGTGACACACCGGTTCAAGGGTGGATGTTACGAACAAGAAGTCGTGACACGCCGGTCAACTGGTTTTATCCTGATGCAGGGTAATTTCTATCTTGGCCAAAGAGTGGCCTCTTGTTAAAATCTTCTTGTTAAAATCTTCTTGTTAAAATCTTCTTGTTAAAATCTTCTTGTTAAAATCTTCTTGTTAAAATCTTCTTCTAAATCTTCTTCTACAAATCTTCTTCTACAAATCTTCTTCTTATCCTGGTAAAGGGTCGCCAGACTGTTATCCTGATGCAGGGTCGCCACTCTGTTAACCCCTCCGTCTATGGCCCTGGGGTGGTTCGGATCGACGGGGGTTCTAGTTAGGAGGGAAGCAACGGATATTTCTTCTATAACATT
Source organism: Bathynomus jamesi (assembly GCA_023014485.1). NCBI lineage: Eukaryota > Metazoa > Arthropoda > Malacostraca > Isopoda > Cirolanidae > Bathynomus > Bathynomus jamesi. Next base: position 17,806 of record JAJOZX010015518.1, on the reverse strand, counting down.
CTAATTCTTTTCGGTCGCCTCTGGTTAAACTCTTGGCTACAGACTCGCCAGACTGTTATGCCAATATCTTCTATGGTGCTTGGGTTGTCTCTTAATTTGGGCAAAGGGTCGCCAATTTTTAATTCTTCTCTTTCTATAATACTCTGATACTTTCTCTGATACTTTCTCTGATACTAAAATTATCGACTTTTCTTTTATAACTTGTCGACTTAACTGACTAAGTTCTTCTGAAGAGAGCAAGGCTCGAAGGGGAAAATAAAAAGTTTCTCTTGCTGTAATTTACTGCTAAAATGTACAGGTAGTGCTCTGAATTTACAAGGGTAGAGGTTCGACCTCTTTCGACCATGGCTCAGGCCGGAATCTAAAAATATTAAGGAGGCAAGGGGCCTCTGCCCCCTCCTCGCAGCGAGGCTGCTAACAATGGAGGCCTAATGAAGTGCTATAATGAAGTACCGCAATGAAGAAGTGCCTTCATTTTACAAATACATGTATAATATAAACTTAAATGTTTGGGGGGAAGACAGTCGAAGGTTAAGTTTCCCCCTTTTAAACACATGATCAGATGTTTGAAAGATTGCAAATAAAAATTAAAAAAAAAAAAAAAAAAACTAATTTGTATTTTTCGCCGAGTCTACATTTATGAAGGCGATATCATTTCGTAATAGTACACATAAGTACAAATTAAGTACACGACTGAGTACGTATTAATTTTGGTTCATTACAATTGCGATTACAATTATGGATTACTTCATATTCACTTATTGTTTAATTACACTTCCATTTTAAAGTACATTCTTACATTACCGTATATATTAAATCATTACATTTAATTACAGTTTCAATGAAGTACATTACGTCGTTTACCATTCTTACAGTGTTTTTATATATTTATATATGGTTATACTAGATGGTTATACTAGATGGTTATTAGTACAACACAAGTACATGAGACATGACACACATGATATAACATAATATGTTATAATATGTTATAAATTTGAAATCAGAGCGAAAGGAGGTATTTTATCTTTGAGCGTTCGAATCTGCTAGTCAGAGGAATTCGATCACTTAACCTCAGCATTTTTTTCGAGTTCATCTCGGGAGGTCATATAATTAAAAATAAAAATGAAAAAATAATACGAGAACGTATTTATGCGTTTTCGAACGAACGAGAAAAAATGAATATTTAATAAAATTGACATACGATAATGGTCAAGATAAGATATGGACGTATGGATGAATATGGTTGAATAATAATATTTATACTACATAACACCACAACATTATTACTAAAGAATTTACCATACATTGAATACTGAAGTTGTCCAAATACTAAGAACGTGATTCAGTGTACAAAGTATGGGAAACGTAAAGAGAACAAAGTTATTTTGTGACGTCATAGTGTATAAGTTCATTATTAGAAAAGATGAATTAGAGAAATACAGTAATGAATAAAGAAGTATAAATCGAAATTCTATCCAAAACTCGCTTAGGCGATTTTTGGCTTCTTATGTAAAAATGAACATTCAAACATAAAACTATAAGAACATAAGTACTGCATGAAGACAATGAATCCATATAATGATGGTGTAGGAATTGTTCATTGTTCACTTTTTACAGTATTTCCCCCTCCAAAATGGTATTAATACAATAATATAATACAATTAATACAATATAATACAATTGAGAAAATAACATCGTAAGTAATTCAAGTTAGATGACGACATTCTTTTTTACAATACAAGTTTTATACAGAACGAGTTCGGGTAGTTGAGTACAATGCAGAGTATCAAATCTATAAAATGACACTTGCTTACAAAATATTTAAAAAATTCAAAGATTAGAACTTTAATTTTAGACAAACAATTAAGTTAGACAAACAATGATATGGTTAAAATTTTTACAAAATTTTATTTTTCTGTGGGAAAAATTACATACATAATGAATAGGTAAAAGGGAAAAACATAAATTTTAAAGTTCATGGATTTTTCGAGGTTACCGTGATAGTACAATTCATGAACTAATTTTGTTGACTATTGTAGGTAAAAATAGAATTACGTAATGGATGATGTATAGACCTGTGGTCTAGTGTGTATTTGGGTGTATTAGGTGCAAAGTGTGTATTTTACAATTTCGAGGGACAGATTAGCTGATAGGATTGTTCAAGTAACTGAATAAATGCATGAGCAAGATATATTAGAGAGCAAAAATGATTAAGACTAAGTAGCATAGTTGGCACTTACGTAATGAAATAGTTTTATTGTGATATTCAATGATTTTCGCATAAGGTTTGTATGTACATAGTATATATAGTGTGCATACATGCATTTTTATTGACTGTTGTAGGTACAAATCGAATTACGTAGTGGATGATGTATAGACCTGTGGTCAAATGTGTATTTATGTTTATTGGGTACAAAGTGTGTATTTTATAATTTCGAGACACAGATTAGCTGAGAGGATTGTTAAATTAACTGTATAAATGCATGAGCGAGAATTTATATACAGTATAGTAAGCAATAATTATGATGTATTATAATGATGATGTTTGCATACGAGTTTTAATGCAAAAGTGACTGAAGGGAATATGTGTCAAAAGTAATAAAATTCAATTAGGATTATAGATTTTACATAATCAGTTACACTTATAAGGTAATTGAAAAAAAACGTACTTACTGTAGTAGTATGTCAATTTGACTATAATTTTCGTTTGATACCTTACAAATGGTACAATAACAATTTAAGGACAGTTACTCACGATTAATTGAACAAAAGAAAATTACAAATACAAATTAAAAATAGAGATCAATTATGCATTTTAATGAGCTAACGTAATTTTATAATATTCTTAAAAATAAAAGTAAATCGAACCATACATGAATTTCGACCAAGAATAAAAAAGTTATTGAAATGGAAGGAAAGCATTTCGAACAATCTTTTCTTTTAATAATTTCAATTAAATTTTACATTAAAAATTATTTTTATATAAAAAAAAATATTAAAAAGATTTAATAATTTTTGCATGTTAAGTAGAAAAATTATACTCTTTCGTTAAATGTTGATAGAATTTTGAATTATTTGATATTTTAGTCTGAAAACTTGTTTGCATATGATAAATACATATGTTTTATTGTGTAGAAGTTTTATTAAAATTAAATGACAAAAAAGAACAAACAACTGAAATTTAGGGTATGCGCGATCATACGGGGGAATTGAGTGACTAAGCAGGGGGTATAAGTTTGAAATTGACAATACGTCTTTCGTGAGCACTTTGCTCTTTTTTTTAAAAAAAGATTGCTTGTCACACTACTTAGAACAAAAAATTAAGAGTTCAACAAACGGAGGGACGGCATGTTCCTCATATACATTACAATAATTACCAAAATCGTTACAACCTTTGTAAAAACGGTTTTGTTACAAACAATAAAATTTGTCATTTTACCTATATATTTATATACGCAACAATGGCATGAAAAGAAAAGACAAATCGGTCAATTTCCTTCTCACAAACAAAAAAAAAAGGTTAACTAAAGACGCAACCCGGTCAATTCAGGTTGAATTAAATTCTCTTTTACAACAAAAACAAGGTTGAATTAAATTCTTAAATTACATTTTCTTAAATTAAATTCTCTTAACTTACAAAGAAAAAGTTGAATTCAATTGACTGCATTGAAATAACTTGGGACTTAAACTCTGACTTGGAACTTAAACTCTGACTTGGAACTTAAACTCTGACTTGGAACTTAAACTCTGACTTGGAACTTAAACTCTGACTTGGAACTTAAACTCTGACTTGGAACTTAAACTCTGACTTGGAACTTAAACTCTGACTTGGAACTTAAACTCTTAAACTGCTAACTTGAACTCTTCAAATCTGACTTGAACTAAGTACTCTGAACCTAACTTGAACTCTATCAAGTATTCTGAACCTAACTTGAATCTATCAAGTATTCTGAACCTAACTTGAAGTCTATCAAGTATTCTGAACCTAACTTGAACTCTATCAAGTATTCTGAACCTAACTTGAACTCTATCAAGTATTCTGAACCTAACTTGAACTCTATCAAGTATTCTGAACCTAACTTGAAGTCTATCAAGTATTCTGAACCTAACTTGAAGTCTATCAAGTATTCTGAACCTAACTTGAAGTCTATCAAGTATTCTGAACCTAACTTGAACTCTATCAAGTATTCTGAACCTAACTTGAACTCTATCAAGTATTCTGAACCTAACTTGAACTCTATCAAGTATTCTGAACCTAACTTGAACTCTATCAAGTATTCTGAACCTAACTTGAACTCTATCAAGTATTCTGAACCTAACTTGAACTCTATCAAGTATTCTGAACCTAACTTGAACTCTATCAAGTATTCTGAACCTAACTTGAACTCTATCAAGTATTCTGAACCTAACTTGAACTCTATCAAGTATTCTGAACCTAACTTGAACTCTATCAAGTATTCTGAACCTAACTTGAACTCTATCAAGTATTCTGAACCTAACTTGAACTCTATCAAGTATTCTGAACCTAACTTGAACTCTATCAAGTATTCTGAACCTAACTTGAACTCTATCAAGTAGTCTGAACCTAACTTGAACTCTATCAAGTAGTCTGAACCTAACTTGAACTCTATCAAGTAGTCTGAACCTAACTTGAACTCTATCAAGTAGTCTGAACCTAACTTGAACTCTATCAAGTAGTCTGAACCTAACTTGAACTCTATCAAGTAGTCTGAACCTAACTTGAACTCTATCAAGTAGTCTGAACCTAACTTGAACTCTATCAAGTAGTCTGAACCTAACTTGAACTCTATCAAGTAGTCTGAACCTAACTTGAACTCTATCAAGTAGTCTGAACCTAACTTGAACTCTATCAAGTAGTCTGAACCTAACTTGAACTCTATCAAGTAGTCTGAACCTAACTTGAACTCTATCAAGTAGTCTGAACCTAACTTGAACTCTATCAAGTAGTCTGAACCTAACTTGAACTCTATCAAGTAGTCTGAACCTAACTTGAACTCTATCAAGTAGTCTGAACCTAACTTGAACTCTATCAAGTAGTCTGAACCTAACTTGAACTCTATCAAGTAGTCTGAACCTAACTTGAACTCTATCAAGTAGTCTGAACCTAACTTGAACTCTATCAAGTAGTCTGAACCTAACTTGAACTCTATCAAGTAGTCTGAACCTAACTTGAACTCTATCAAGTAGTCTGAACCTAACTTGAACTCTATCAAGTAGTCTGAACCTAACTTGAACTCTATCAAGTAGTCTGAACCTAACTTGAACTCTATCAAGTAGTCTGAACCTAACTTGAACTCTATCAAGTAGTCTGAACCTAACTTGAACTCTATCAAGTAGTCTGAACCTAACTTGAACTCTATCAAGTAGTCTGAACCTAACTTGAACTCTATCAAGTAGTCTGAACCTAACTTGAACTCTATCAAGTAGTCTGAACCTAACTTGAACTCTATCAAGTAGTCTGAACCTAACTTGAACTCTATCAAGTAGTCTGAACCTAACTTGAACTCTATCAAGTAGTCTGAACCTAACTTGAACTCTATCAAGTAGTCTGAACCTAACTTGAACTCTATCAAGTAGTCTGAACCTAACTTGAACTCTATCAAGTAGTCTGAACCTAACTTGAACTCTATCAAGTAGTCTGAACCTAACTTGAACTCTATCAAGTAGTCTGAACCTAACTTGAACTCTATCAAGTAGTCTGAACCTAACTTGAACTCTATCAAGTAGTCTGAACCTAACTTGAACTCTATCAAGTAGTCTGAACCTAACTTGAACTCTATCAAGTAGTCTGAACCTAACTTGAACTCTATCAAGTAGTCTGAACCTAACTTGAACTCTATCAAGTAGTCTGAACCTAACTTGAACTCTATCAAGTAGTCTGAACCTAACTTGAACTCTATCAAGTTCTGAACCTAACTTGAACTCTATCAAGTAGTCTGAACCTAACTTGAACTCTATCAAGTATTCTGAACCTAACTTGAACTCTATCAAGTAGTCTGAACCTAACTTGAACTCTATCAAGTAGTCTGAACCTAACTTGAACTCTATCAAGTAGTCTGAACCTAACTTGAACTCTATCAAGTATTCTGAACCTAACTTGAACTCTATCAAGTATTCTGAACCTAACTTGAACTCTATCAAGTATTCTGAACCTAACTTGAACTCTATCAAGTATTCTGAACCTAACTTGAACTCTATCAAGTCTGAACCTAACTTGAACTCTATCAAGTATTCTGAACCTAACTTGAACTCTATCAAGTATTCTGAACCTAACTTGAACTCTATCAAGTATTCTGAACCTAACTTGAACTCTATCAAGTATTCTGAACCTAACTTGAACTCTATCAAGTATTCTGAACCTAACTTGAACTCTATCAAGTATTCTGAACCTAACTTGAACTCTATCAAGTAGTCTGAACCTAACTTGAACTCTATCAAGTAGTCTGAACCTAACTTGAACTCTATCAAGTAGTCTGAACCTAACTTGAACTCTATCAAGTAGTCTGAACCTAACTTGAACTCTATCAAGTAGTCTGAACCTAACTTGAACTCTATCAAGTAGTCTGAACCTAACTTGAACTCTATCAAGTAGTCTGAACCTAACTTGAACTCTATCAAGTAGTCTGAACCTAACTTGAACTCTATCAAGTAGTCTGAACCTAACTTGAACTCTATCAAGTAGTCTGAACCTAACTTGAACTCTATCAAGTAGTCTGAACCTAACTTGAACTCTATCAAGTAGTCTGAACCTAACTTGAACTCTATCAAGTAGTCTGAACCTAACTTGAACTCTATCAAGTAGTCTGAACCTAACTTGAACTCTATCAAGTAGTCTGAACCTAACTTGAACTCTATCAAGTAGTCTGAACCTAACTTGAACTCTATCAAGTAGTCTGAACCTAACTTGAACTCTATCAAGTAGTCTGAACCTAACTTGAACTCTATCAAGTAGTCTGAACCTAACTTGAACTCTATCAAGTAGTCTGAACCTAACTTGAACTCTATCAAGTAGTCTGAACCTAACTTGAACTCTATCAAGTAGTCTGAACCTAACTTGAACTCTATCAAGTAGTCTGAACCTAACTTGAACTCTATCAAGTAGTCTGAACCTAACTTGAACTCTATCAAGTAGTCTGAACCTAACTTGAACTCTATCAAGTAGTCTGAACCTAACTTGAACTCTATCAAGTAGTCTGAACCTAACTTGAACTCTATCAAGTAGTCTGAACCTAACTTGAACTCTATCAAGTAGTCTGAACCTAACTTGAACTCTATCAAGTAGTCTGAACCTAACTTGAACTCTATCAAGTAGTCTGAACCTAACTTGAACTCTATCAAGTAGTCTGAACCTAACTTGAACTCTATCAAGTAGTCTGAACCTAACTTGAACTCTATCAAGTAGTCTGAACCTAACTTGAACTCTATCAAGTAGTCTGAACCTAACTTGAACTCTATCAAGTAGTCTGAACCTAACTTGAACTCTATCAAGTAGTCTGAACCTAACTTGAACTCTATCAAGTAGTCTGAACCTAACTTGAACTCTATCAAGTAGTCTGAACCTAACTTGAACTCTATCAAGTATTCTGAACCTAACTTGAACTCTATCAAGTAGTCTGAACCTAACTTGAACTCTATCAAGTATTCTGAACCTAACTTGAACTCTATCAAGTATTCTGAACCTAACTTGAACTCTATCAAGTATTCTGAACCTAACTTGAACTCTATCAAGTATTCTGAACCTAACTTGAACTCTATCAAGTATTCTGAACCTAACTTGAACTCTATCAAGTATTCTGAACCTAACTTGAACTCTATCAAGTATTCTGAACCTAACTTGAACTCTATCAAGTATTCTGAACCTAACTTGAACTCTATCAAGTATTCTGAACCTAACTTGAACTCTATCAAGTATTCTGAACCTAACTTGAACTCTATCAAGTATTCTGAACCTAACTTGAACTCTATCAAGTATTCTGAACCTAACTTGAACTCTATCAAGTATTCTGAACCTAACTTGAACTCTATCAAGTATTCTGAACCTAACTTGAACTCTATCAAGTATTCTGAACCTAACTTGAACTCTATCAAGTATTCTGAACCTAACTTGAACTCTATCAAGTATTCTGAACCTAACTTGAACTCTATCAAGTATTCTGAACCTAACTTGAACTCTATCAAGTATTCTGAACCTAACTTGAACTCTATCAAGTATTCTGAACCTAACTTGAACTCTATCAAGTATTCTGAACCTAACTTGAACTCTATCAAGTATTCTGAACCTAACTTGAACTCTATCAAGTATTCTGAACCTAACTTGAACTCTATCAAGTATTCTGAACCTAACTTGAACTCTATCAAGTATTCTGAACCTAACTTGAACTCTATCAAGTATTCTGAACCTAACTTGAACTCTATCAAGTATTCTGAACCTAACTTGAACTCTATCAAGTATTCTGAACCTAACTTGAACTCTATCAAGTATTCTGAACCTAACTTGAACTCTATCAAGTATTCTGAACCTAACTTGAACTCTATCAAGTATTCTGAACCTAACTTGAACTCTATCAAGTATTCTGAACCTAACTTGAACTCTATCAAGTATTCTGAACCTAACTTGAACTCTATCAAGTATTCTGAACCTAACTTGAACTCTATCAAGTATTCTGAACCTAACTTGAACTCTATCAAGTATTCTGAACCTAACTTGAACTCTATCAAGTATTCTGAACCTAACTTGAACTCTATCAAGTATTCTGAACCTAACTTGAACTCTATCAAGTATTCTGAACCTAACTTGAACTCTATCAAGTATTCTGAACCTAACTTGAACTCTATCAAGTATTCTGAACCTAACTTGAACTCTATCAAGTATTCTGAACCTAACTTGAACTCTATCAAGTATTCTGAACCTAACTTGAACTCTATCAAGTATTCTGAACCTAACTTGAACTCTATCAAGTATTCTGAACCTAACTTGAACTCTATCAAGTATTCTGAACCTAACTTGAACTCTATCAAGTAGTCTGAACCTAACTTGAACTCTATCAAGTATTCTGAACCTAACTTGAACTCTATCAAGTAGTCTGAACCTAACTTGAACTCTATCAAGTATTCTGAACCTAACTTGAACTCTATCAAGTAGTCTGAACCTAACTTGAACTCTATCAAGTAGTCTGAACCTAACTTGAACTCTATCAAGTAGTCTGAACCTAACTTGAACTCTATCAAGTATTCTGAACCTAACTTGAACTCTATCAAGTTCTGAACCTAACTTGAACTCTATCAAGTAGTCTGAACCTAACTTGAACTCTATCAAGTAGTCTGAACCTAACTTGAACTCTATCAAGTAGTCTGAACCTAACTTGAACTCTATCAAGTATTCTGAACCTAACTTGAACTCTATCAAGTAGTCTGAACCTAACTTGAACTCTATCAAGTAGTCTGAACCTAACTTGAACTCTATCAAGTAGTCTGAACCTAACTTGAACTCTATCAAGTAGTCTGAACCTAACTTGAACTCTATCAAGTATTCTGAACCTAACTTGAACTCTATCAAGTATTCTGAACCTAACTTGAACTCTATCAAGTAGTCTGAACCTAACTTGAACTCTATCAAGTATTCTGAACCTAACTTGAACTCTATCAAGTATTCTGAACCTAACTTGAACTCTATCAAGTAGTCTGAACCTAACTTGAACTCTATCAAGTAGTCTGAACCTAACTTGAACTCTATCAAGTAGTCTGAACCTAACTTGAACTCTATCAAGTAGTCTGAACCTAACTTGAACTCTATCAAGTAGTCTGAACCTAACTTGAACTCTATCAAGTAGTCTGAACCTAACTTGAACTCTATCAAGTAGTCTGAACCTAACTTGAACTCTATCAAGTAGTCTGAACCTAACTTGAACTCTATCAAGTAGTCTGAACCTAACTTGAACTCTATCAAGTAGTCTGAACCTAACTTGAACTCTATCAAGTAGTCTGAACCTAACTTGAACTCTATCAAGTAGTCTGAACCTAACTTGAACTCTATCAAGTAGTCTGAACCTAACTTGAACTCTATCAAGTAGTCTGAACCTAACTTGAACTCTATCAAGTAGTCTGAACCTAACTTGAACTCTATCAAGTAGTCTGAACCTAACTTGAACTCTATCAAGTAGTCTGAACCTAACTTGAACTCTATCAAGTAGTCTGAACCTAACTTGAACTCTATCAAGTAGTCTGAACCTAACTTGAACTCTATCAAGTAGTCTGAACCTAACTTGAACTCTATCAAGTATTCTGAACCTAACTTGAACTCTATCAAGTAGTCTGAACCTAACTTGAACTCTATCAAGTATTCTGAACCTAACTTGAACTCTATCAAGTAGTCTGAACCTAACTTGAACTCTATCAAGTATTCTGAACCTAACTTGAACTCTATCAAGTATTCTGAACCTAACTTGAACTCTATCAAGTAGTCTGAACCTAACTTGAACTCTATCAAGTAGTCTGAACCTAACTTGAACTCTATCAAGTAGTCTGAACCTAACTTGAACTCTATCAAGTATTCTGAACCTAACTTGAACTCTATCAAGTATTCTGAACCTAACTTGAACTCTATCAAGTAGTCTGAACCTAACTTGAACTCTATCAAGTAGTCTGAACCTAACTTGAACTCTATCAAGTAGTGAAACCTAACTTGAACTCTATCAAGTAGTCTGAACCTAACTTGAACTCTATCAAGTAGTCTGAACCTAACTTGAACTCTATCAAGTAGTCTGAACCTAACTTGAACTCTATCAAGTATCTGAACCTAACTTGAACTCTATCAAGTATTCTGAACCTAACTTGAACTCTATCAAGTAGTCTGAACCTAACTTGAACTCTATCAAGTAGTCTGAACCTAACTTGAACTCTATCAAGTAGTCTGAACCTAACTTGAACTCTATCAAGTATTCTGAACCTAACTTGAACTCTATCAAGTAGTCTGAACCTAACTTGAACTCTATCAAGTAGTCTGAACCTAACTTGAACTCTATCAAGTATTCTGAACCTAACTTGAACTCTATCAAGTATTCTGAACCTAACTTGAACTCTATCAAGTATTCTGAACCTAACTTGAACTCTATCAAGTAGTCTGAACCTAACTTGAACTCTATCAAGTATTCTGAACCTAACTTGAACTCTATCAAGTAGTCTGAACCTAACTTGAACTCTATCAAGTAGTCTGAACCTAACTTGAACTCTATCAAGTAGTCTGAACCTAACTTGAACTCTATCAAGTATTCTGAACCTAACTTGAACTCTATCAAGTTCTGAACCTAACTTGAACTCTATCAAGTAGTCTGAACCTAACTTGAACTCTATCAAGTAGTCTGAACCTAACTTGAACTCTATCAAGTATTCTGAACCTAACTTGAACTCTATCAAGTAGTCTGAACCTAACTTGAACTCTATCAAGTAGTCTGAACCTAACTTGAACTCTATCAAGTAGTCTGAACCTAACTTGAACTCTATCAAGTAGTCTGAACCTAACTTGAACTCTATCAAGTAGTCTGAACCTAACTTGAACTCTATCAAGTAGTCTGAACCTAACTTGAACTCTATCAAGTAGTCTGAACCTAACTTGAACTCTATCAAGTAGTCTGAACCTAACTTGAACTCTATCAAGTAGTCTGAACCTAACTTGAACTCTATCAAGTAGTCTGAACCTAACTTGAACTCTATCAAGTAGTCTGAACCTAACTTGAACTCTATCAAGTAGTCTGAACCTAACTTGAACTCTATCAAGTAGTCTGAACCTAACTTGAACTCTATCAAGTAGTCTGAACCTAACTTGAACTCTATCAAGTTCTGAACCTAACTTGAACTCTATCAAGTATTCTGAACCTAACTTGAACTCTATCAAGTAGTCTGAACCTAACTTGAACTCTATCAAGTAGTCTGAACCTAACTTGAACTCTATCAAGTTCTGAACCTAACTTGAACTCTATCAAGTAGTCTGAACCTAACTTGAACTCTATCAAGTATTCTGAACCTAACTTGAACTCTATCAAGTAGTCTGAACCTAACTTGAACTCTATCAAGTAGTCTGAACCTAACTTGAACTCTATCAAGTATTCTGAACCTAACTTGAACTCTATCAAGTATTCTGAACCTAACTTGAACTCTATCAAGTATTCTGAACCTAACTTGAACTCTATCAAGTATTCTGAACCTAACTTGAACTCTATCAAGTATTCTGAACCTAACTTGAACTCTATCAAGTAGTCTGAACCTAACTTGAACTCTATCAAGTAGTCTGAACCTAACTTGAACTCTATCAAGTATTCTGAACCTAACTTGAACTCTATCAAGTAGTCTGAACCTAACTTGAACTCTATCAAGTATTCTGAACCTAACTTGAACTCTATCAAGTATTCTGAACCTAACTTGAACTCTATCAAGTTCTGAACCTAACTTGAACTCTATCAAGTATTCTGAACCTAACTTGAACTCTATCAAGTAGTCTGAACCTAACTTGAACTCTATCAAGTAGTCTGAACCTAACTTGAACTCTATCAAGTAGTCTGAACCTAACTTGAACTCTATCAAGTATTCTGAACCTAACTTGAACTCTATCAAGTAGTCTGAACCTAACTTGAACTCTATCAAGTATTCTGAACCTAACTTGAACTCTATCAAGTATTCTGAACCTAACTTGAACTCTATCAAGTATTCTGAACCTAACTTGAACTCTATCAAGTATTCTGAACCTAACTTGAACTCTATCAAGTATTCTGAACCTAACTTGAACTCTATCAAGTATTCTGAACCTAACTTGAACTCTATCAAGTATTCTGAACCTAACTTGAACTCTATCAAGTTCTGAACCTAACTTGAACTCTATCAAGTAGTCTGAACCTAACTTGAACTCTATCAAGTAGTCTGAACCTAACTTGAACTCTATCAAGTAGTCTGAACCTAACTTGAACTCTATCAAGTAGTCTGAACCTAACTTGAACTCTATCAAGTAGTCTGAACCTAACTTGAACTCTATCAAGTAGTCTGAACCTAACTTGAACTCTATCAAGTAGTCTGAACCTAACTTGAACTCTATCAAGTAGTCTGAACCTAACTTGAACTCTATCAAGTAGTCTGAACCTAACTTGAACTCTATCAAGTAGTCTGAACCTAACTTGAACTCTATCAAGTAGTCTGAACCTAACTTGAACTCTATCAAGTAGTCTGAACCTAACTTGAACTCTATCAAGTAGTCTGAACCTAACTTGAACTCTATCAAGTATTCTGAACCTAACTTGAACTCTATCAAGTATTCTGAACCTAACTTGAACTCTATCAAGTAGTCTGAACCTAACTTGAACTCTATCAAGTAGTCTGAACCTAACTTGAACTCTATCAAGTATCTGAACCTAACTTGAACTCTATCAAGTATTCTGAACCTAACTTGAACTCTATCAAGTATTCTGAACCTAACTTGAACTCTATCAAGTATTCTGAACCTAACTTGAACTCTATCAAGTATTCTGAACCTAACTTGAACTCTATCAAGTATTCTGAACCTAACTTGAACTCTATCAAGTATTCTGAACCTAACTTGAACTCTATCAAGTAGTCTGAACCTAACTTGAACTCTATCAAGTATTCTGAACCTAACTTGAACTCTATCAAGTAGTCTGAACCTAACTTGAACTCTATCAAGTAGTCTGAACCTAACTTGAACTCTATCAAGTATTCTGAACCTAACTTGAACTCTATCAAGTATTCTGAACCTAACTTGAACTCTATCAAGTAGTCTGAACCTAACTTGAACTCTATCAAGTATTCTGAACCTAACTTGAACTCTATCAAGTAGTCTGAACCTAACTTGAACTCTATCAAGTAGTCTGAACCTAACTTGAACTCTATCAAGTAGTCTGAACCTAACTTGAACTCTATCAAGTAGTCTGAACCTAACTTGAAACTCTATCAAGTAGTCTGAACCTAACTTGAACTCTATCAAGTATTCTGAACCTAACTTGAACTCTATCAAGTATTCTGAACCTAACTTGAACTCTATCAAGTAGTCTGAACCTAACTTGAACTCTATCAAGTAGTCTGAACCTAACTTGAACTCTATCAAGTAGTCTGAACCTAACTTGAACTCTATCAAGTATTCTGAACCTAACTTGAACTCTATCAAGTAGTCTGAACCTAACTTGAACTCTATCAAGTATTCTGAACCTAACTTGAACTCTATCAAGTATTCTGAACCTAACTTGAACTCTATCAAGTTCTGAACCTAACTTGAACTCTATCAAGTATTCTGAACCTAACTTGAACTCTATCAAGTAGTCTGAACCTAACTTGAACTCTATCAAGTAGTCTGAACCTAACTTGAACTCTATCAAGTAGTCTGAACCTAACTTGAACTCTATCAAGTATTCTGAACCTAACTTGAACTCTATCAAGTAGTCTGAACCTAACTTGAACTCTATCAAGTATTCTGAACCTAACTTGAACTCTATCAAGTAGTCTGAACCTAACTTGAACTCTATCAAGTAGTCTGAACCTAACTTGAACTCTATCAAGTAGTCTGAACCTAACTTGAACTCTATCAAGTAGTCTGAACCTAACTTGAACTCTATCAAGTAGTCTGAACCTAACTTGAACTCTATCAAGTAGTCTGAACCTAACTTGAACTCTATCAAGTCTGAACCTAACTTGAACTCTATCAAGTAGTCTGAACCTAACTTGAACTCTATCAAGTAGTCTGAACCTAACTTGAACTCTATCAAGTAGTTCTGAACCTAACTTGAACTCTATCAAGTATTCTGAACCTAACTTGAACTCTATCAAGTAGTCTGAACCTAACTTGAACTCTATCAAGTAGTCTGAACCTAACTTGAACTCTATCAAGTAGTCTGAACCTAACTTGAACTCTATCAAGTAGTCTGAACCTAACTTGAACTCTATCAAGTAGTCTGAACCTAACTTGAACTCTATCAAGTAGTCTGAACCTAACTTGAACTCTATCAAGTATCTGAACCTAACTTGAACTCTATCAAGTAGTCTGAACCTAACTTGAACTCTATCAAGTAGTCTGAACCTAACTTGAACTCTATCAAGTAGTCTGAACCTAACTTGAACTCTATCAAGTATTCTGAACCTAACTTGAACTCTATCAAGTAGTCTGAACCTAACTTGAACTCTATCAAGTTCTGAACCTAACTTGAACTCTATCAAGTATTCTGAACCTAACTTGAACTCTATCAAGTATTCTGAACCTAACTTGAACTCTATCAAGTAGTCTGAACCTAACTTGAACTCTATCAAGTAGTCTGAACCTAACTTGAACTCTATCAAGTAGTCTGAACCTAACTTGAACTCTATCAAGTAGTCTGAACCTAACTTGAACTCTATCAAGTATTCTGAACCTAACTTGAACTCTATCAAGTAGTCTGAACCTAACTTGAACTCTATCAAGTAGTCTGAACCTAACTTGAACTCTATCAAGTAGTCTGAACCTAACTTGAACTCTATCAAGTAGTCTGAACCTAACTTGAACTCTATCAAGTAGTCTGAACCTAACTTGAACTCTATCAAGTAGTCTGAACCTAACTTGAACTCTATCAAGTAGTCTGAACCTAACTTGAACTCTATCAAGTAGTCTGAACCTAACTTGAACTCTATCAAGTAGTCTGAACCTAACTTGAACTCTATCAAGTAGTCTGAACCTAACTTGAACTCTATCAAGTAGTCTGAACCTAACTTGAACTCTATCAAGTAGTCTGAACCTAACTTGAACTCTATCAAGTAGTCTGAACCTAACTTGAACTCTATCAAGTAGTCTGAACCTAACTTGAACTCTATCAAGTAGTCTGAACCTAACTTGAACTCTA
Source organism: Bathynomus jamesi (assembly GCA_023014485.1). Taxonomy (NCBI): domain Eukaryota; kingdom Metazoa; phylum Arthropoda; class Malacostraca; order Isopoda; family Cirolanidae; genus Bathynomus; species Bathynomus jamesi. The sequence continues at coordinate 1,919 of JAJOZX010015518.1, read as the reverse complement.
TCAAGTAGTCTGAACCTAACTTGAACTCTATCAAGTAGTCTGAACCTAACTTGAACTCTATCAAGTAGTCTGAACCTAACTTGAACTCTATCAAGTAGTCTGAACCTAACTTGAACTCTATCAAGTAGTCTGAACCTAACTTGAACTCTATCAAGTAGTCTGAACCTAACTTGAACTCTATCAAGTAGTCTGAACCTAACTTGAACTCTATCAAGTAGTCTGAACCTAACTTGAACTCTATCAAGTAGTCTGAACCTAACTTGAACTCTATCAAGTAGTCTGAACCTAACTTGAACTCTATCAAGTAGTCTGAACCTAACTTGAACTCTATCAAGTAGTCTGAACCTAACTTGAACTCTATCAAGTAGTCTGAACCTAACTTGAACTCTATCAAGTAGTCTGAACCTAACTTGAACTCTATCAAGTAGTCTGAACCTAACTTGACTCTATCAAGTAGTCTGAACCTAACTTGAACTCTATCAAGTAGTCTGAACCTAACTTGAACTCTATCAAGTAGTCTGAACCTAACTTGAACTCTATCAAGTAGTCTGAACCTAACTTGAACTCTATCAAGTCTGAACCTAACTTGAACTCTATCAAGTAGTCTGAACCTAACTTGAACTCTATCAAGTAGTCTGAACCTAACTTGAACTCTATCAAGTAGTCTGAACCTAACTTGAACTCTATCAAGTAGTCTGAACCTAACTTGAACTCTATCAAGTAGTCTGAACCTAACTTGAACTCTATCAAGTATTCTGAACCTAACTTGAACTCTATCAAGTAGTCTGAACCTAACTTGAACTCTATCAAGTAGTCTGAACCTAACTTGAACTCTATCAAGTAGTCTGAACCTAACTTGAACTCTATCAAGTAGTCTGAACCTAACTTGAACTCTATCAAGTATTCTGAACCTAACTTGAACTCTATCAAGTAGTCTGAACCTAACTTGAACTCTATCAAGTAGTCTGAACCTAACTTGAACTCTATCAAGTATTCTGAACCTAACTTGAACTCTATCAAGTATTCTGAACCTAACTTGAACTCTATCAAGTATCTGAACCTAACTTGAACTCTATCAAGTATTCTGAACCTAACTTGAACTCTATCAAGTATTCTGAACCTAACTTGAACTCTATCAAGTATCTGAACCTAACTTGAACTCTATCAAGTATTCTGAACCTAACTTGAACTCTATCAAGTATTCTGAACCTAACTTGAACTCTATCAAGTATTCTGAACCTAACTTGAACTCTATCAAGTATTCTGAACCTAACTTGAACTCTATCAAGTATTCTGAACCTAACTTGAACTCTATCAAGTATTCTGAACCTAACTTGAACTCTATCAAGTATTCTGAACCTAACTTGAACTCTATCAAGTATTCTGAACCTAACTTGAACTCTATCAAGTATTCTGAACCTAACTTGAACTCTATCAAGTATTCTGAACCTAACTTGAACTCTATCAAGTATTCTGAACCTAACTTGAACTCTATCAAGTATTCTGAACCTAACTTGAACTCTATCAAGTATTCTGAACCTAACTTGAACTCTATCAAGTATTCTGAACTAACTTGAACTCTATCAAGTATTCTGAACCTAACTTGAACTCTATCAAGTATTCTGAACCTAACTTGAACTCTATCAAGTATTCTGAACCTAACTTGAACTCTATCAAGTATTCTGAACCTAACTTGAACTCTATCAAGTATTCTGAACCTAACTTGAACATCTATCAAGTATTCTGAACCTAACTTGAACTCTATCAAGTATTCTGAACCTAACTTGAACTCTATCAAGTATTCTGAACCTAACTTGAACTCTATCAAGTAGTCTGAACCTAACTTGAAACTCTATCAAGTATTCTGACCTAACTTGAACTCTATCAAGTATTCGAACCTAACTTGAACTCTATCAAGT
>JAJOZX010015517.1:0-72231 GCA_023014485.1 Bathynomus jamesi | reverse complement strand
TGTGTTTCTAGATACATTAGTACACTAATAGGCGCGTCTGTAGGCTTCGCGAAATCTAGACGTACTGAAATCGCACCGGTCTGCTGAGGGTTTAAATGGGTACTTACGCCAGCTGTCAAGTCAGGCGTAACGTCAAATGAATAAATATTAAACTGTTCCACAAATTCTTTCTGTGTTAGGCCGATTCCGAGTTCGTCACACACCCCTGTGTTATGGGCTAAACTGCTGTATGCTCTCGCGCAGAGCGGGAACACAGCATCTGACGAGTAGTCCATATTCACTGTCCCACCCAATGCGACGCCATTGATATATAAAGTAATATTTTTAAGTCCAAAATTTTCAAACTTCAAGGCACTCTTTTTATAATCCCCATTCGTCGAAGCGTGGTCTTGCATCCCAATTAAAATCCTTTCAGGCAGTACTCCAAGAGCGATGTTTTCTATCTGTTTCAATGCCAAACCTTTGGGGATCGTGTACAGTTTGATCTGTACCCTGTTAATTGGGTATTTCACTGTGGTGTGTAACAGTTCTTTCTCAATTTCTATATGTTTCGCGGAACTTAGCTTCACTCGACGTATACGCAAATATGCCTCCATGATATGGATCACAACAGGTTTCGCGCCTTCTTCTTGGTCAGCGCCCAGATTTATACAGATCTCGGGACTTGTACGCGTAAGTTTCAATTTCATATTGTTATCGTGACCAGGATTCCACAATAGGGTGGAGTGAAAATGGCCCCAAATTTTTGTTTGTGAATTTTAACTTACTTGAGGTTTTAAAAGTTGCCAATGGACTAATAGAACAATATGCAAAAAAGTTTATTAAAATCAGACAATCTTTTGATCGACCACCAGACGTTATAAGTTTACAATAATATACGATTTTACACAAAAATACCTAAAATACGAGTAAACATCAGACTATATATTTTTAGTTATTTTGGCACACTATTGCTACGATAGAGTCTGAGTTATGCATGCATGGTTAATTCAGAATTGATAGTCACGTTTAGACTCAAGTTTCGGCATAAGCTGCCGAGAAGCGACGCGAGCCCGAATAAATCCATGGCGGGACGTCTCGCCACACACAGCGGCTGAAGCTTCGGTAACTAGGTTCACGCATCTTTCCACCGCCTGTGTGTGACAAGGGAAGCGAGGGAAGAGGACACTTGGTGAAATTTGAGCAGAGATCATGTCGTTCAATTCGTTGTCCGTCATATCCATCGTAACAGGAGGCTCCGTCACGGTCAAAGTCTGCCAATCGACCATGTCCTGGTATTCGGTCGCGTCGAGGTTGAGCGGTGGCACTCGAAACCTGCGGATTTTGTTTGCAGACACATGTGATCTTGCCTTCATGATTCTTCTGAGTCCGAGTTCCCTTATATGTGGTCGCTCATCTGTGATCATGGCTAATAGCACGTTCTCGGGGTGTCCGCAGAAGCCGTTTCGCCGAATCACCGGGTCGACGACTTTCTTTAGAGAGGAGCTGAGGTACCGTGTTCTCACCATCATCCCGTGCAGATGTTTGGCTCCATCTTTGCATGATGGCTGCGTCTTGATGGCGAACCATGTTGGGGCGTAGACCCGGATGATGAATGTGACAAGAGTTTTGATGTTGTTGGATGGTGCATCGAGGCCAACATAGAGGCGGAGGATTCTGTTGGCAGTTGTCAACCATCGCGAGTGGTTCAATGGTCCCGGTTTTCGCAATGCTAGATCACAGGGACAGTGTCCTTCACTGACAGCTTGACACATCTGCCACAGGTACTGCTGGTCAGTGCTCAGGTCCTTCACGTCAACATGCGGCAGTGGCTGTAATGGAGATATAGGTTCATACGATGTTATATGGAGTTCCGTGCATGCTGTGAGAGATTTCCCTATCGGTCCTGAGAAGCACTTAGGTCCTGTAGTTGCTCCATCTAAATGCTGAAACAGGTGTCGCAGGGGGAGCTCGTTAGCATGTAATAAGCACACGAGCCATTGCAGCGGTTTTTGTAATTCCTCAAGCTGCCGAATAACTCCGCCATTATGTCCAGTGTTGACAGCGGTTCCGTCGCATCCGACGATTTTCACACTGTCGAGATCCACACTTCGCGCAGCCAAGCATTCAAAGATTACTTTGGAAATCGCCTTGCTTGATCCACTTGACGGCGTCACGTGGCCAAAGTACGATGAACCTGGTTCACAAATAATGCTGACGTGCTCTTCTGTATCTCTGTCCCGGTGGCCATGTCCTGGGGCGTCTCGTACATTTTTCATCGTTCTATCCTTTCGACCGTCGAAGTACAATCCAGGCAAGTCTGTCATACTGCTGTCTAGTTTTGTCAGTTCTTGACGAGTTCTACTTCTTTCTCGGCGAATTTTACTACGATCAATGACTTTGGAGGTGTCATTTGTAGACACAATTCCAATGTCTTGTAGCACGGATGAGGCAATAACGGCTGCTGCTCGATCTGAGACGCCCGTTCTATCGCACGCTTTAGCCAAACATGGTAATCGTACAGTCATCGTCATTCTTTGACGTTTACTCTCCAGTGTCGATAGATCAGGTTTACAGTGTGACTTAGATAGGGTGTATTCTTCGTCGCTGTTGTCGGTGTCGTCGTCCTTGTCTTCCTCGTTGTAGCTTCCAGAATTGCATTGCTGCTTCGATTGTTCTTGGTGAATGCTGTGTCTTCTCGATTCACAGACTTTCCTGGATATTTTCTTCTGTAGCTTTGTTGTTTCCACCAAATCGATGCCTCCTATAATCATCTTTCTGGCTCCTCTCTGGTCCTCTAGAAACTTTCTTTCTTTGAGTGGTACTTTGTCCGCTCTTTCGCACTTACAGCTCATGACGAAATCTACACATTTGCATTTGCTAATGTCGAAGAGTTTATCTGCGTCTTCTCTGAACTGTTCAAGTTGTTGCTTGTAGTTGTCGTTGTCCTTCCGAGCCTTGTATGGTTTCAAGATTTTCTTGTATTTCTCGTTGAACGGTCTGAGCGTTTCAATCACTCGTCCGTGCGTCACGGTCGGAAGAGACGCTTTCTCCCAAACAAGTTCAACATCAACGCAAACTTTTTTTGATACTTCGGCGAACGGTGGATATTTGTTATTCTTCGTTGTCAGCTGTTGTCTTGTATGGATGTAAGCCTTCATAACATCAGCGTAGGTGGGAAGAACATTTGTGGGTATCTCGCGTGGCGCGCCAAAAATCACACATGCCGCCTTCTCCCTCGTAATAATTTCCATTCTGAAAAAAAAAAAAAATTATTATAAATTGTAAGCAATGTAAGACTATTAAAGAATTTCTGCAAGAAAAAGAAATATCAAATTAATACTGTCACACTCACTTGTGAAACACCTATAAACAGATATCAATATGTAATTAACTTACTTTTAATATCAAGTTTCACGAAAAAATGATGATAACAGCACAAATAACCTTCAATTCTCACTGCCACATGTGCACTAAGCTTGGCGGAGCAGCCGCGCTTTGCATATTACTCACTCTCCCCCCCTCCCAATCTCCCATCCCCTCTGACTCACGTACTGCATATGTTATCGCACCAAATCACTACCATCACTGAAACTAGCATTAAGTCAATGTATGGTTAACTAAACTCTTTCTTATCTCACTTACTCACATCAGCTCTAATAATTTGGCCACCCTCTGTAATTGCCATTAATTTACATTCCACACATGTTGTAATCTTAAATGTCAACCTCAAGTATGCAATAACACAGTCTACAGCAAACTAAGCTGTTAATTATTTGCATAAACATGGATGAAAGACAAGCATCTTGGATGACTCCTGATGGGCAAAGCGATCGTTAAAACATGAAATATGCCATATATTAAAATCGCTGGTGGTCAATCAAGCAATGCTTCAATTGTATTATAATTTCACATGCTTGTTTCTAAAGCCCATTGGCAACTTTTCCACACTCAAGTAAATTAAAAATCCAAAAATGATATTTTCACTCCACCTTATTCCACAACCGAATATATATATGTCCCCTTTACAGCGCGAGGCCGTCCCAGCCAGGAACAGTAAAACATTAGATTACAAAACTATATATTAATATATACAAAGTAAATCAGGCTGCAGACACAAGTCATCATTACCCTAACCTAAACTTAACTTAAACTTAACCTACATTTAACAACCTAAACCCAAACTTAACTTAACCTAAACTTAAACCTACAATATTAAATACTTAAATCACTGGCACTTATAAAAAAATGGGGTTTATTCAGGGCGCTTACAAGCAGTTGCGAGATCTGGCTCCCAACTCCGTCTCCTCTTTTGTAGAGGACAATTCTTAGGTTACTGGTCTTACAGTATGCTGTGTCTCCAACCAAATCTAATACAAAAAAATTCCTTTACAAGGAAACCTTCGATAATACTTGTTTATTTTAAATTTTACACGCTTTAATCATCAAAATTTCCAGTTGAAGACCAGCTGTCCGCTTTCAAGCAACCAAAATTCAAAAGTCCAAGCACGCACGAAATTCAGCCACGTATCACATACCATACAACCAATCACCCAACGGATCATCCAAAAATCACAACATGCACCCTGTTACACTTCCCCACCCTAAGAATGAAATAAAATTTCATTCTAACCACACACACACACACACACACACACACATTAGAGACAGACAGACTGGTTTCCCTAATAAAATATTGGAAGTTATTTAAATACAAAAAGGGAAAAAATAATACAGAATATCCAATTTACCTATACAAAACTATTAGCTTACCAATATTAATAAGCCTGTACATATATTATACCTACACCATCAATACGCGTAATTACACTGATACAGAAGAACATACCCAATTATATACCTATTTACAAGTAAGCACTCTTCCTATGCCCTAATTAATGAGATACACGAGTAGTAAATACCGATACAAATATGCTACCCCAAAACCCGCAGTATATAAAAAAAATTATAATGACAAATATAAAATAAATTCAATTGTTGAACAAAAACAGGGACCCAAACATTTTTAGAAAAAACTTTTCTATACACTTTTATCCATTCACCTTTTTTTTTAATGAATAAAGCTTAGGATAACAGAAAAATCAGCGAAGCAGTTACATGTAGCCAGCCGTTTCCTTGCCAGGCATCTGCTCTTCATCTTCATACGAAGAGAAACACGAAATTGTGTCCTTGAACATTCATTACCGCTGATCCTGTTCACCAAGCAATCCATCCAGAAATGGCGCAACCGTGCAAACTGGTAATTAGTTCTGCATGAACATTCACTGGCATTGATCCTGTTCACCAGCAGTTCATCCAGAAATGGCGCAGGCGTGTAGGTGGTAGTTAGTTCTCTCTGGGTCCGTTAATTGATGCATAATTTTCTCTCTGGATACACCCCCCTTTATGACGTTTCAAACACATATATAACCGTGCCAGTGCCCTAATTTCAATGAAAAAACATACCTATTCCTTATTACATTCTTAGTCATTAGCTATTTTAAGGTTCTAAAAAGAAACAGCCGTACATTAATTTACGAGTAATTACTGCCAATACTAAGAGTACCCTATAAAACAAATAGTTAATGCTATTTTCTCCATAAATTACAAATTCTTATTGTCTATGACATTCAAATTTAGGTACAGGAGTCTATTTTTCATATACAAGTTTATATACAAGTTTATATACAAGTTTTTAATTAGAGAGTAAAAATATTCCAAATATAATTTCGATAATATCAAATAAATGCTACAAAACTTAGACATTTCTATTATGTCTAACCTTATACTCAATTGTATAGACTTGCACATTTGAAATTTCCGGCACAGTACCCTTAGAACGAGTTCTAGGGCCTGATTTCGGCTCCAGCTTTTCACTACACACTGCACTTTCAGTCTGTTCACTCTCTGTTCTAACACACTTGATCCTTTCTAATTCGTGACCCACATTCTCGCTAACTCCTCTCTCTGACTGACTCACATTGATGCTCATTCGACTGGCAGTACACGCATAACCTTCAATTCCCTCAAAGCGTATTTTCCCACTAATGGACAATCTGTTTATTGGAACCACACAACTAACCCTCCTAATATTCAAACATTTATCCTGCCTCTGCACGCACTCATCACCCAAATCATCTTCAAACACCGAATCCTCTAACTCGTACATATCCACCTCATTACTACCAAACTGTTCGCCATTAAAACTATTCATAGAGGAATGCCTTATCCTCCTTTCTGACTCGCATTTTTTATTCATGATGGTCCCTTGCCACAAATAAGAGCTACTCGCAATAATCGAATTATCCCATGTCATTTCTTCAACATCCTCATCCTCTACTGGATCTTTCTCGCACCCATTCACTTCCTTACAAGCTTCATCTAAAACTATTTCGGTTTGTACAGCCGCATCGATCAGCTCAGCTCGTCTCACATTACAGAAACATTCTAAGGTGTCTTCCGTTTGTACTGACACATTCCTTTTCCACTTCAGCACACGATTCAACCATGTCATACTCCTTTCAAAACCTTTCTTGCAACTTGTGTTACCCAACAATCTTCTCTCATACCTTCTTTTATTAACTTTATTTACTCGAGTCTCGCTTTCAAACGACTCTTCCCAGTTGCATCTACGTGTAATCCTCACAAAGCGAGAATTTTCAGTGTCCTTCAATTCTAGTCGTGACTCCTCTAATCTTGCTCTCTCCACATTGATACTCTCCACATTACTAACGGGTTCCACCAACCATCTTTCTATCACTCCCTCACATTCATCTACACAATTTCCCAACTCCTTTATCATACGTTGCCGCTCGAAGTACTCTTCCAAATACTTTGGCGGTTCCCCGAACAGTTTCAGGTGCGTATGATGCACCCTCAAACATTCACTTTCATTTTGTACAACATACGAAACTCCCCCTTCCATAACTTTTTTAACCGAGTATGGACCCACATATCTCTCGCTCATTTTCATTTTCAAAGTTCTATCTGTAGTAATTAACTTCCTAAGAACCTTCACGCCTATTCCATAGGGGATGAAATAGGTAACAGCTCGCCTCGTCCCAGGGTACCCTCTGCTAATTTCTGTGCAGGTGGCCTACCAGTCTGCGAATGTACAGTCTGATTATAAAGCATTACCGCCTTTGTCAACCCCTCATCCCATTTACCACTCGTCCCACACAAATTTCTCATAAACTCTGTTATAGTCCTATTCACCCGCTCAACCGCTCCATTACACGCAGGTTTATAGGGACTGAGCATACATGCTGTATTCCGTACTTGCGCAACATATCTCCAAACATACTTGACCGAAATTCAGGGCCATTATCACTCAAGACTCGCACCGGTACCTTCAACATTGAATTCAACATTCGTTCAAAAGAATCAGACACCGACTGAGCACCCTTATTCCGAACTGGTTGCACATGTACGAACTTGCTAAAATGGTCCACACAAACCAAACAACCAATATACCCACTAAACGTCTTCGGCAATGCAACCACATCTACAGCCACAAGTTCATATGACCTTCTTGTTATCACTTTTAAAGTTGGAGGAAACGTCACCATATGTCCTACTTTCATCTTCTGGCATTGCTCACATGTCCTACATACATCCCGAACTACCATACTTAACCTCGGATGCCATATATACCTGCCCACTAAATCACACAATTTGTCCCTTCCAACATGCGCGAGACACACATGAAAAGTCACAACTATATGTACTAGCAATTGAAAATCCACTACTGCAGCCCACATTTTCTTTTTCTCATCCCACCTCACCAAAACATTTTGAATTACACTCAGATGTGGTCTATGGGGCACATACTCTTTAAATATTTTATTATTACGGTCCATTTCTTCTCCACTCAGAACCCTTTTTCGAATTTCATTTAAAACTCTTACCCTACTTTGCAAATTATCAACTTCATTCAAAGGTAAAAAGTTCTCCCATAACCAACGCAGTGTTTCCTTCTCATTATATTCCAAATGAACACTCCAGATGTTAATTGCCGATTCATTTCCATAACTAACTGTAACGTTTCTGAAATCTAATACTGTATCAGCCCTCTCCAAGTAGTTGATACCCAGTAAAAAACATACTGGTATAATAGTATCCTTCACAATCGCAAAAGGAAACTCATACTCGCCACACGCATTCTTAACTTTAAGTTTCACCAGTCTTGACACATTGAATTTCTCACCAAGCCCTTGTAAACTGGTACACACTTCTTCAAATTTTCCTTCTACCCCTTTATCACACAAATGCTTAATCACACTCTCTCTCACTAAACATACTACAGCTCCCATGTCCAGAAACGCACAAAACTTGTATCTATCTACAGTGATCCATGACCATGCTACTGGACCACCTTCATGGCCACAAGATTCCAATTCTCTCTCTCGCTCATGTCCAGCTTCTTTCATAAATAAATTTAATGGCATTAAATCTTCCTTCAATTCTCCTCTCTCCATATCCTTTTTACTCATTTCTACTTCCTTCCGATCTACATGCCCTACCATTTCTACATCTTTCCTAAACTCGCTCATCTTCTTTACAGGATTAAAGTGAATTCCTCCCAAACTCTGCAAATGGACTTCTTTCAACCCTTCCTCTCCTTTAACACGAAATCCAATATACGTAACTGAACATTCAGGTATAAAATGCACCCAAATCTTAACGCTAAACATATCACTGACCATAAGTAAAACTTTTATGTCTGGCATCACTCTGACATCTTTCATGTGTTTCAATTCTTTCAAACTCCTACCACCCTTATTCAACTTGTACAATTTAGCATGCTTCAGCAGCTCATCCACCACTTTTTCTTTAAATTCTTGCAAACTCTCAGGCACTCCCTCAATCTGTTGCTCGTTCAAAACTATCTTCAAACTTTCAAACATAGACTGCGTTCCACCGGCCACTTCCTTAATTACTTCTAAACCTTCTGGCAGCTCATTCCTCAATTCAACCTCACACCATTCATCTCTAGTCCAATGATTCTGCTGTCGAGACATCGCATCAGCACATACATTACTCTTACCTTCAATATATCGCACTTCAAAAGTATATTCGCTCAAATCATCCATCGTACATGCAAGCCTGCTGTCAATCATTTTCATACTAGTCAAATAAATCAACGGCCCACCTCATCGCCGCCAATTCACGTTCTATCACTGAGTAGCTTCGCTCCGCTCTATTAAATGTAGTAGATGCATACGAGATAACTCTGTCTATACCCTCCTGCTTTTGAACCAAGCACGCACCCGCACCGACACTTGACGCATCCACGAATAACTCCAACATATCAGCATTCTCAGAATAGTCTGGAAACGTTAACATAATATCCTCATACATAACCTTTTTTAACACCTCAAACGCATTCACACGCTCTTCTGTCCAAACTACTTTATCTTTCCTTTTACCTGCAGTTAACCGAGACAAAGGTTCTGCTTTTTCGGAACAATGTGGTATAAATTTTCGTTGAAAATTTACTAACCCTTAAAACTCTCTCACCCCTCCCACATCAAGTGGTCTTCCAAAATTAATCACCTGCTGTACATACTCAGGCTTTTTACTCAGTCCTTTACTACTAACGATATGACCTAAAAAGGGCACTTCCTCACTCATCCACTTACATTTAACAGGCTTTATTTTCATACCAGCATCCAACAACCTTTGCAAAACCAGCTCTAGTAACTTTATATGCTCATCAACACTTCGCTCCATTATCAATACGTCATCAAGGTACACAATAACTTTCGTCCATGTAAAACCATCTAACACTCTCTGCATTTCCCTTTGAAAGGCGGAAGGCGCTGTTTTCAACCCAAATGAAACCGACTTGAACCGGTACTGCCCATGCTCAGTTATAAATGCAGTGAAATCCCGACTGCTCTCCTCCAATGGCATTTGATAATATCCACGCACGAGATCTAATGATGTAAAATATTTCATACCATGCATGCTAAAGACCAAATCTTGCAAATTAGGCATAGGAAATTTATCATCTTTCGTTACCGCGTTCACTCTCCTATAATCAATACACAATCTAACCGACCCATCCTTCTTTCGCACAGGCACCACAGGTGAACTCCATGCAGACTTACTAGGCTCAATTATATCAAGCATACATAATTCTTTACATTGGTGTTCTATCTCCAAACTAGTTTCCCGATCAAATCTTCTAGGACGTTGACATAATGGCGTATAATCGTACAACTCTATCTTATGTGAAGTCAAAGCAGCACGTCTTACATCACTATAACCCTTACTCAACACCTCCTTGTTCTTCCATATTACTCGCTCCAACTTTTCACGCTCATCTTTACTCAATCCCTCCGGCAATAGCACCTCTTTCATCATTTCCTCTTTACGCCAGTCACTCGCCTCATTTTCACCAGACACTACATTATTCACCAAAGTCCCTATATGCACGTTAGTCTCATCATTCTCAACCACCACAATTTCATCCTCGTATACCATTGAACATGCAAATCCTAGTCTCATTCCCCTTTAGTTTTACTTCTTTCGAGGAATTACACTGAACTAATACTTTATTTTCCGCACTATCCCAGTCAATTAACCCAGGCCACAATTCAATTTTCACCTTTAGCTCTGGATCTACAAATTCATCTAAAACCAAGACATTTTCTTCATTCCTTACACAGGACACGCATTTCCTCCTAGCCTTAACGACATCGCACGATACCCTAACTTTAACCAAATTTCAATTTTTCTTATCTAACACTACACTCTCTGCAACGTACACTGGTACCTTTGATACTACCCTAACGCATCTGTTCTGTTCATTATTGAAATACAACTCGTCTGTTTCCCCACTGTGGCCAGTACGTTTTATACATCTCTTCCTCGCATAAATTATTAAACCCTTACTAACAAAAAAGTTTTTACCCAGGACGATCTCATATGGAGAGTTATTTACCACATAAAAATCACATATACCGAAATCAATACCATGAATTACCACCTGCGCAGTCAACATACCCTTCCCAACCAACCGATCTCCTTCTCCAATACCTTTCAACCTAATGTGCACACTGTCATCAATCTCAAAGTTAGACATACGAGAAACAACATCCCTGCTAATGAGACAAAACTGCGCACCTGAGTCCAACATCGCTTCAGTTTCCGTACAATTCAGTTCGACTGGTACCTTCCACAGTTTACCACTCTTCAAACCTACGCATTCATTAGTCAAGTACACAATCGTATTTTCCACCATTCGCTCTCCTTCGTCTTTTTTTTCACGCTGCGGTATTGGACTACGTTGCTCACACTGAACATCCGCGGTCCGTTCACTGGCATTTGGGTCAAGGTCAGAATTATTAACAATTCGTTCCCATTCTAACATTTCCATGCGGGGAACGTCACACGACTCGTACATTTCACCCACACGTTCATTATTCACTCGCTCCGGTCGTGTTCCCTCCATACCGGAGCTTCCTAATTTAAATTTTCTGCTTGTACTCCACTCACATTATTCGCTCCCATCTGTCCAGGCTCACCAATACTCTCTCTACCCTTACCAATCTGATTTCTCTGTCTTATCTGAGCAATCACTGGACAACTAATCGCACGATGCCCTGGATCATTACACCCATACCATAAGACCACTCTTTCAGCTCCACTCTCACCCCTAGCACTCGTTACGTCACGCTTTTTATCACACATACTAGCTCTGTGTCCCTGGCTACCACACAACAAACACAAACCTTTCATTTTCCAGCAGTCTTTCATAACATGTCCACTGTTCTTACAATACTTGCACTGCAAATCCCTCTTAGCTTGCACATTCTTAGCAGCAGATGGTTGGCCTTGGTAAACCACCTGCGGTTGTCCGAACTGGTAATCCCCTTGTTGGAGTCTATCCTGTTGCAATACACGGCTATACGAGCGTGAAGCGCCAGCTTGTCCTTCCTGTGCAAACGCCCATACCGGTAACGGGAGTACCTCTTCCTACTTCCTGTACATCATATCCCCTATAGCATCATCGTCTAATGCCCATGAAACTATATCTCTCCTCTTAGCTTTTTACCTTCTACATCTCGACCCATTTGCGCTCTAAATCTCCTTGCCGTCTCTGGAGGGATCGTAGCCATGAATTGTTCTTTCAAGGCCTGTTTATCTCTCTACCCCTCAGGCACTGCTGCTTCATACAGTGTTTGGAGGCGGAGCGCATATTCACCCAGCTTTTCATTCTCTCTCATACTTGCTGTCCAAAATTCATGTTGAGTCACAACTTTACCATCCTGTCGTTCTTCACTACACCAACTTTTAATTCGAGACACAACTGTTTCATATTTAACACCCGGCTTATATACACTAAAATAGACACGTCTCGCATGGTCATCCAAGAAATTTCTAAGTTCCACTGCCCATCTATTCTTATCACTTCCAAACTGCTCACTTACATACCTCTCAAAGTCTTCCAGAAAGTCTTCTACCTTTCGCACACGATCCAAACCATAAGGCCAAGGCTTCGAAGCCTTAATACGCTCACGTTCATACTTAGTTTTCTTCATTAATAGTTTCTCACTCTCAAATGCTATCAACACCATCCACCCTGCATCCGCTGCACAAACACCCTTATCTCTCATGGCATAAAAATCTTCCAAATACACGTTCATTCTGGGCAAGGGAGTCTCTTCATTCGAAAAATCTGAACTAGAACTTCCATCCACTGTGTACTTTCTACACTTACTTATCTTTATCACTTCTCTCAAACTTACTTTCACAATCACGCTAGCCTTATTTCTCAGTCTCCTTTTCCTTTTACTTTGCACCTCTTTCCATTCGCCAGGACTTTCGCAATCATACTCAGATTTATCGCTTTCAGAGTAATAAGCAACCTCCTTCTCCAAACGCAGGGCCGTAGCCAGACCAAATCAGTAGGAGGGGCGGAGAAATTGACAGGGGGAACAATGAAAAAATTTAATGTCATTTTTTTGTGAATATCGAAATATACTGCAGAAAATTACATTAAAAACTATAACAAATAAAACACCGTAGGCTAAATAAAAAAATGATCAAACCGATACATATAGATAGGCATATTGGGTTATAGAATACAATATTTAGTCTAAATTTAGTGTAAATAAAAGTCTTTGTAAGTTTTTTTAATTTTAGAATAACTGTATGCGGCGAGTTTTTTTTAGCGAAATTCTTTAGGAATTCAAACATGTCTATTTGCTTCGTTCTCTTATTTTCAAAGGCAAGTAAAAAAAGTTGGCTTTGGCGTTTTTGTAGCATGGAACGCCGTTGCGGTTGGTTTTCTCAGGGGGGCATATTATTTTCCAGGCGGGGCTTTGACCCCCCTGGCCCCCCCTTGGCTACGGGCCTGTCCAAACGCCTTGGCAAGTGCACCCGTCCCACTTCAACCAATTTCTTACTCACATACCCTTCCTCCATTTTACGCAGCGCTCAAAGAAAGCTTTCAGTTTCACATCTTTACCTTCAGTTCCTTCTTCATTCAGCAATTCTTGTACAGAACTCTCTATTGCAGTCATCGCACCATCAAACTCATTTAAACCCTCACTTGCCTTCAATCTAACCGACTGCCGCCCCTTCTCATCCGCAGTCATGTCTCCTAATGCTCCTTCTTCAACCATCCTAAACAATATGATTAAATCAAGCTTTCAAAACTAGAACAAAATCAAATTATGAAAAATTAAAAGAAAAGTACATACAATGAAACCAAAACCAACGGTATAACAAATTGAGTAAATGGGAAAAAAAATCTTAGCTGGGGATGCCAACTGTTACCGTGACCAGGATTCCACAACCGAATATATATATGTCCCCTTTACAGCGCGAGGCCGTCCCAGCCAGGAACAGTAAAACATTAGACTACAAAACTATATATTAATATATACAAAGTAAATCAGGCTGCATACACAAGTCATCATTACCCTAACCTAAACTTAACTTAAACTTAACCTACATTTAACAACCTAAACCCAAACTTAACTTAACCTAAACTTAAACCTACAATATTAAATACTTAAATCACTGGCACTTATAAAAAAATGGGGTTTATTCAGGGCACTTACAAGCAGTTGCGAGATCTGGCTCCCAATTCCGTCTCCTCTTTTGCAGAGGACAATTCTTAGGTTACTGGTCTTACAGTATGCTGTGTCTCCAACCAAATCTAATACAAAAAAATTCCTTTACAAGGAAACCTTCGATAATACTTGTTTATTTTAAATTTTACACGCTTTAATCACCAAAATTTCCAGTTGAAGACCAGCTGTCCGCTTTCAAGCAACCAAAAATTCAAAAGTCCAAGCACGCACAAAATTCAGCCATGTATCACATACCATACAACCAACCACCCAACGGATCATCCAAAAATCACAACATGCACCCTGTTACAATATCAACACTGTTCATAAGTAACTTCTCCTGGAATGCAAAGTCTGTGTGCAAGCGTCCAAAGCATTCATATATCTCTTTTTTAGAATTTTTAAATTTTTCCTTTATTCCATCTTCATCTTTAGTTTGGTAATAGCCCTCAGCGGATAGAAAGGTGTCCTTTGCTTCTTTTGAAAAGTTGAGGACGTTTTCCAGATATGCTCGTAGGTGATAGTAGCCAGTGCCTGCTGAGATGTTAGTCTGATTTAAATATACGTCACACTGACCAAATTTGGTGTGCAGAAAGTTTGTTTCGGGATATGCAGCATAATTATCATCGCAGTCCGTTCCGTCAGAATGAGCTATGCGAAGTTTGGCGTACAGCTCCATACAGCTTGGGTCAAAAAGGTAAGGGCCTGAGCTGGGTATCACGAACTCTATAGGGGCACTGGGCGAGCTAATCGTGTTTAAAGGGTTAATTGTAATAAAGTCACTGTGCTCAATAAAAACTTGAGTTGGAGGCATATCAAAGAGGGATAGCTCCGATTTACAGCACTGTCAGCTGCAAGGATGAATGAAACGTGTCATGATGAGTCATAAACAGTGCCACCTCCCGCGACAAGTATCAGTCAATCTATGAATGGTGAGAGTAGCATCCTCAGTTTATATCAGTTAAAAAAATGATCGGTCACAGGTTTCATACGCTTAGAACACTTCCTTTTTGGCACCCTTTTACGTTTAATACTACATGGTCCCTTCTTCTTCCTAACAGTTCTCTTCTTTACACCACGTGTTGGTACCCCCCTTCTTCTTCTTCTTTCCTCCGCCACGCATTTTTCTCTTCGCATCTTTGATGATTTCATCCCGCGTACGTTTTAAATGTCTTTTAGAGCTTTTTTAGTTTAGTACCCACGAGCATTTCCTCTGCCGCGTTAAATCCTGTTTGTAAGGCCTTCCTCCCAAGATACCTGGCCCCCCGTCACCGAATGGAAAATTTTTACCCTCCACCGTTCTTATATATATTGAGATATTAGTTATTAGATTAGTTGCGACATTCACATAATGGGGTCTGTCATATGTAATACTCAAACCCCTGCCTCTATGGTTGAGGATGTGTGCAATGCGTACCAGGCGGGCCTGGGTGTCCCCAACAAATTGGTGTTCTACTATATTGCTATAAATATAGCACATTTCTGGCGGCTCAGGGCCTTCCGCCATTTTCTCCATCTTCAGCTAGTTTCTCCATCGATAACGATAACGCCCCTCGGTTATAATTTTGAACACTTCCGTTTTTAAGATTTCTATTAGCCTTTGATTTTAGCATTAGAGTATGTGCAGCGCCTCCTCTGTTTACGATTTCGTATATTAAATCATTCGTAAGGTGCGAGTTTTTTAAACATATGTTTAAGTCTCTCACAACATCCTCAACCGAACCATAGCGACCCGGGCCTAGTGTCACAGTTGTACTGAAAAACTGTGCGACCTTAGTCCGGGCGATGTGTATGGTTTCATCCCGAGTTACCCCGCCGGCTTTGGCGCACTCGTCACAGTTTCTAAGAATTGTAGAAACGGCGTCTTTATAATCAATATTTAAAAAGACGGTGTCCAGCTGAATTTCACATACCCCCACCTCATACGAATCACGACCCAAATCAATGGGCCCATGGAGTTCTGTTACAATGTTGGCTAATGTGTTGTTAGGGTACACCGACAGGGATGAGGAGGATGGGAGCGTGACGTAGAAATGGTTGGGGGCCATGTTGCATACTAATTAAGCTTCATGACTGCACCAGCTTTTATATAGGTATTGAAGCTTTCTGGGTAACCTAACCACTTCACCAGGTACATTTTTCTCTTTCCTGCGCCTTTGCTTCCTAAAATTTTCTCAATTTTAAACACATTTTTTCATCTTCAATGTAATACATCATTATCTCGCCTTTAGGCCTCATAGCTCTAACTTTAAAAATCTCGCGTGTCCATCCTTGCTCAAAGCCCTTCGCGAATTTATTTCCCAAACGTGACAACCATACATAATCATTGATTTTGAAACGCACAGAATGTGGTGGCGGTGGTGGTGGTGGTCCATCACTTCTCGGTCGTCTGCCTCTTTCTAAAACATCGTTAGGCGTTGTACCGATCGTACGGTGGTGTGAGCGGTTGTAGAATGAAGCCAGTAATCGAGAACGTTTATATATCTGAGCGTGCTTTTATGTGTAAAATAACGGTGCATGCGTTCCTTTATGGTACGTTGAACTCTTTCAGCTAAAGATGCTTTATGTATAGAGTTGGAAGTGTAATAGCTGATATTAAACTCTGACAACATGTTCTGAAAAGCACGCCCTATAAATTCTTTCCCCATGTCCGTACAAAAATAGCCTGGAATCCTGTTTTCTTTCAACATCAGTGTTTTGGTTGCTTTAGCGACTGTTTCAGGCGATTTATTTTTCAGGGGAACTAGCCACAAGTATCTAGAGAATACAACTCTTATGAATAAGATGTAGCGGTAACCATCGTTGTACACCGAATATCTTTGCATGTCTGTTAAATCTGCCAAATAGAATCAATCGATGCGGCTGTTGTCTTGGCTGTTTTAAACCTTTTTCTCACCGGTTTATGAAGTGTGTAAGCATCCTGCCCGCGTAAAAATCTCTCAACATCTTTTTTCCTTACACCATAAGTAGCTCTGTACAGTCTATTAACGCCACCATAGGATGCTGGGCTAGAAATGTCATAATAGCGTTTACTTAATACTTAATACGTTAGCCATTTGCGTATTTTAGAGGCACGTGGATAAGGTTGGCCTTCTACTCTCTTCTTTCTTCTCTTCAGAGACGTGCGATGCCTGCTCCAAGTCTTTTAACCTATTCAGATTACCTATCAATGTTTTGGGGACATTTATTTGCTGCAGCCTTGCCTTAATATGTCTCCATCCTGTTGGTGAAGGTCTGTCCCACTTTCTCACCAGATCGTGAACAATATCAACGATATTGGACCCCTGTACCCTTGTTCCATTAACAATGACCTCGCATGTGTCGCCCCACTGTATGATAGGGTCCTCACTCAATAGGTTATAAAGACTTAACGCTTTATTCCTCATTGTATGGGGAAGGCTGTTTTTTAGCACATGCTCGATGTGCTGTGTTCCGCTACTCTTTGGTTGCTCAGGCCCTGTGTCACTATGCTCAACGCTACTCGAGCTGTGCCTCACGGGGCTCTGTAGGATGTTTATAATCTTCGTACTCGTGAAGAAATTTCTGCAAGGCCTCTTGATACAAAACCCTTTTCTCATCAGGCGCCTTTTCACTGTTTAATAGGAGTAGTAGCTCACTCTCCATTCTTTTAAGCCTACTTTTACGGGGTTCTAGAACCACGTCTGGGGCCCTTTGTAATGAAGTATACACCTCGTGCGGGATCACAACCACCTTCTTCATTATATTAAGCTAGTCAGTATAGGACCCAAAATTGAAAATAAGATGGGGAGGAACGACCCACCTCTTTGTACAATAATACGTTTTCTTACCCACAGTCTGACTTTTATGGGCGAGCGTACGTATTATTTCTTGTAACGACGTAAGCGAGCCTTCTGACAGGATTTCATTGGAACATTACATTTTATAACATTCAGGCAGATTTCGCAGATGCATTTTAAAAAGTCAGAGTCGATATTTTTAGCAAGCATCTGCTGCAACGCCCGAGGCAGTCGTTGATAGATTTTTATTAATTCTCGGTATTTCTTTAGCCTATTCATCATTCTGGAATGTACACGGTTTCAGGCTCGTTTGGAAATATATTCGTTCTTAGAAGCACCCTAAACGTGTTTCGCGGGTGATGGTCACAAAGCAAATATCCATAACGTTGCTTTGTGACCTCTTTATAAACCTCCAAAAACTCCTTACGCTGACTCGGGAACATTTGACTGGCTAATACCCCAATTTGTGACACATCTCTACGTTGAGCGAATAAGACTAGATATTGCGTATTTAACGATACATCGCGCATTAGGGTAGGTTGATTTTGGAACTGTGATCTTGGACTAGTCTAGATAGAAAGGTATTAATGTATAAAAAACGTTGCACCAACTCATATTTGTGAAAATGATTGTATTTTTTTAGGATTGTTAATTATTTTTAAGTTGTAAAATTGCCGAATTTTACGCGTAAAATCGCGCGCGCGGCATTCGCGCAATGTAAACAAACAAAATATCGGACCTTATTTCTTCAAAATAATAAATTAAAATTCACCTTTTTAACAAAACGATGCTTGAAACTTATTGTAAATGCATTATAGATGTTTATTAGTGTAAAATGTGTATAAAATTAAGTTATTTTATGATGCGTTCATTTAATTGTGTTTATTTTCAGATATTTCATAAAAATGGGTAAAAAACGGAAGTCTACAGTGTTAACTCGAAGTGATAGTGCCAAAAAATTCAGTGGCCAGCCTTCCCCTTTGGATAAAACAGAGCCTCCTACCCTCCGCCAAGTTATTCAGAAGCTATTTCCTCCAAAACAGCCACCCGGACTTGAAAGACTATGATATTGCTAAAATGATAGCAAAGGATGTGATTGAGATCTGGCAGGCAGTGAACCCCCGGCTGCCCCTGTATGAGGAATATTATGTAGTGAAATTGGTGGATAAAGTGTGCTTCAAGAAAGCAAAAGAGATAAACAGGAAATCTCTTTCTACAGTCCAGGAACAGAATCTGGAGGAAAAGCTGGATAAACTTTTTGACATTTCTGCTTGCACCTGTAAGCTACCTGTTCGTCCCTGTGATGACAATGCTGTGAAGTGCAAGAAAGAAAATTGTCAAACACAGCACATAATCTGCACTTGTCCTCCCAGTAAGAAGGTAATGCTATTATTTTTTTAACTTTTAACTGGCCTAACTTAGTGCGATTAGGTGCCTTTTAAATGGAAGGAAATTCAATGCTTGTAATTGAAAAATATCCGCATTTTCCTCCTGTAATCTTCTTTCCCCCCACCCCTGGTAATAAAAATTAATAATCAATTTTTTTCAGGATTTTATCTCTTATTTTAGATCCGCTATTTAATATACTTTAATATTTCAGGTTCCAGTAGAGGAGAGGGAATACTTGAGAGATCAGAGGGCCAAAATAGGACCCAAGGGCTCTTTCCAGCTGGGATCTGTGGATAAAGCTGCTGTGAAGAGAGACCAGAGGGCTGCAGCTGAAGCAGAAAGATTACAGAGCCAGATTCAACAGCAGCAGGAAGTGGATTTGGCCACTTTTGCCTCCACACCTTCACAAGATATTTCTTTTGAATCCAGCTCAGGAGAATCAGGAGAGGTAATATATTTTTTTCTTATATCTTATCCCATTTTTACCCAAATTTATCCCTACTTTTTGTCCCTATTTCCCCCCTTTTTTCCCCCATTTTCGCTTTAGCAATTTATTCTCTTTTTTGCCCATTTTCGCCGACTGTTTACCTGAATTTTTACCCATTTTTTTCCCCTATTTTCCCACTTTTTTCCCCCATTTTCGTTTAAGTAATTTATTCTTATTTCCGCCCATTTTCGTCGATTTTTACCCATATTTTTCCATACTTTTTCCCCTATTTTCCCCCATTTTCGCTTTAGTAATTTATTTTTTATTTTCATTTCAGCCATCTGGTGGTGAAGCTGAAGAGTTCAAGCCAAGGAGGCACTCAAGTGGAGGTTACAGCTTTTTGAAAACCCCCAGATATGCCATGGAACTGGTCAGGGGTGATGTTTCTTCCAATCTTGGGGCAAGTCTTGCTAATGCCTTCCTCCTGGACTTACAAGCTGTGGACCTGCTTAAGCCTGGCCTTGATGTGAAACAGATAATAGTTGATAAATCGAAAATGGACAGGGAAAAAGCTAGAATGAAAGTGAAAAGTGATGAAAAGCACAATGAGGGTCTGGAAAAGTTAGTCTGTATTGGGGTTGATGGGAAAGTTGACAAGGACACTTTGCTGTACAGAGAAGTCAAGGATGAAAATGGGGAGACTAAGCTGAAGAAAGGAAAGGGACAAGAGCACCATTTGACTTTCACAAAGGAGCCGGGAACTGAACGTGGAACATATCTTACTCACAGAGTCATCCCAATTAAAGGTGCGACTGGAGTTCTTCTTGGTGAAGAAGTTGCTAGTGTCTTGGAGGAGTTTAACCAGTGGTGGGCACCGTTAACCAAAAAGTTAACTTCGTTAACCGCTAATCCGTTAACCAAAAAGTTAACTTCGTTAACCGTTAATCCGTTAATTTGTTAAACATGTAACGGAAGTTACCGATAAACCGTTAACGTTAACTTTTATTATAAAAAAAATGAAAAACACAATATATATATAATTTAATTTTCCCCTTCTTCTCGTTCTCCATTTTGTCCATGAGATGCATGTTGCCCTTCATGAAAATTAGCATATCAAAGTTTTCATCAGAGAGGGATGATCTCTTGGCCCTCAGGATGTCCTTGCCCATAGAGAACAAACGCTCCACTGCAGCACTGGAGGGGATGGCTGTGTTGAACTTGATGAACAAGTCCACTAACACTTGCTCACCCAAGAAGGCAGCATCTGTCAGCAAGTCCTTGGAGTTGGTCTCCAGCCAGGTCTTGACCAAGTTCTGGGCCTTGCCCTTGAGTGACCTGTGGCTTCTGCTGCTCTCTTTTGTCTGGATGACAGCACTGAAGAAGTCATCCTCCTCCTCCTCCTCGTTGTTGCTGCCTCCACTGTTGCTGCCCACTTCGTTGGACTGCTGCTTCATGGCCTCCTCGACTGTACCTCCATCTCATAAAGAAACTAATTCACATTGGGACTTGAAAGTACCGGCAGGATCAACCGGTAGAAAAATAATTATGGAGATTTTAAAGATGTGGTACCTAGAAGTACCGCCAGGACATAAAGGGTTAAGGTGAAAACGCTTCCATTGTAAGACATCAATTGACTTAATTTATGTCATCAAAGTGACATGAGAATTGAAATCTTACCTGATCAGTTTTATGGTTCTTGAAATGTATCAAGGAGACTACTAATAAGGTACTCACAGACATATTATAAATATACATTACTTACTTGACAACGATTATTTTTAAATATTCACTAGCACAAACATGTTGCGCAAGAGACAGACTGCAAATGAAACGAATGTAGTTATTTGTTGTAATTGTTACACATATATATTATTGAAAGTGCCTTAAAATGCTCGTGATATTTCTTGAAAGAAGTTGAAACATTCAACTCAAATGGCAAATCTTTCCGCCTGATTTTACAGTCGACCATGTTTGCTCAAACCAATGCCATAAATAACTACCATATTTGGTAAGACACAAATTGTGGAGACGGAAACAAATATATCGCCTGATTTTGCACTGCGGAAATGGAAATTCGTTCATCACTATTAACAGTGGCGGATTAATTGCGCACCTGCTCAGCACTGAAAATAATAGAAACTTTTAAACGTTTATTTATGAATTTTTGGGTTAACGGACTTGAGTTAACGGAAGTTAAATGTAACGGAAGTTAATTAGTCCGATAATGATTTTCAAAGTTAACTTAAAAGTTAAATCGTTAACGAAAAAGTTAACTTCGTTAATTAACGATTAACGGATTAACGGTTTGTGCCCAGCTTTGAGTTTAACAGTGTTCATACCCTGAAAGCTGTCCTCCTTGACAACACAAATACAAACACTGGCTGGGAGGGAGGCCTTGTAACAGCTCTGGAAAATAAAATTGAGCGGAAATTGCACACCATTGGCTGTTCACTCCATCAGAATGAGCTTCCTTTTCAAGCATCTTGATGGCAGTAACAAAAGTCCCACTGCTTTCACTGGTCCGCTGGGAAACTCTGTGAAATTGACTACCAAGATCTGCCACAAGTGGAATTCACCAAACTCAGTGGCCCCCTGGATGACATGGAATTTGCTGAGGAGACACTGAATGATCTCAGTAGTGACCAGAGGCTTCTTTTGGAGTATGTGCTTGGAATTTCCAGGGGCAAGGTCAACCAAGATTTGCTGCCTGGAAAATTGGACCATTAAACCATGCAAGATGGTTGACTTTGGCAATTAGATTGATGTGTCTGTGGACCAGAGGTGCTTACCCTCCAGAACTACAGGATAAGCTTTACCAGGCCATCAAGTTCATTGTGGAACTTTGGAAGTGTATGCAGTCAGTTGGTTTGAAATGAAAAGGGACAGCAAGTTCCACAATCAGCAGCTGTACATCTTCAACATGATCCAGAGGATCAAGCAGCAGTCTGAAGAAATCCAGGGTGTTGCTTTCAAGAACCTGAAGTACAATGCTTTTGCCTTGCCGCCCGAGAATGTGCTGTACTCCATGATGAAGTCTGATGACTTGGAAGTGAGAGAAGCTGCTCTCAAGAAAATTCTGTCCATCAGGTAAGCATTTATTAATTTAAAAAATGTGAAAAAAATTTGATTATGGGGATTTATTTAATAAAAAAAAGGCCCGAGTTCTATAAATCCCTATAATCGAATTTTTTTTCACATTTTCTTATCCCAATTCCCCGCCTTCCCCTCTTATAATGGAAATAATCTTACCTTCTTTCTGAAAAAAAATTCGATTATGGGGATTTATAGAACTCGGGTTTTTTTTTTTTTTTTTAATTTAAGTTTCATTTAAATCAGCAATTCTGAAACTAATAGGGATTAAATCTTAAACTGGAATAAAAAATAAATAAATTATTATTCTTTCAGAAGTGGGAAGCCAGCCAAGAAGAGGCTGAAGAAGATCACAGCCATCAACATTGAAGCTACCCACTGGTCAGAACTAATCAACCTTTCTCAAAGTGGCATCTGTGAACCTGCTCTCACAGAAGACTTTTCTGACCAGGAGCTTCAAGAAGCATTGCTGAATGGCACCAAGCTGGAGCGAGCTGCCTGATCTGCCTTCACATTCTCAGAGTGTTGAAAGGGCCGTGAAGCTGACATCTGAAGCTTCCCATACTGTTTATGGACTCGAATCAAGGCACTAACATATTCTGGCCAAAGCCCTAAGCCGCCAGATGAGGCCTTCCTTTGCTTCTAAGGGCTCTTACAGTGAAAATTATGATGATCTTTGGATCTAAATGTCTATTTGACTCTGTACATGTTTTTTTAACTTTTTTTCAATGAAATTGTAACTTTTTTCAGGATTGTTTTATGAAAATAGCATGATTTTTTCGGCTGAAAATTGCGAAAATGCGATATTTTTCGGTACGATTTTTTGACGATTTTGAAATGGTTTCCTCAAAAAACGGTTAAAGCTAGGGCTCTGAAATGTTTTGTCAGTTATTATCATATTAAGCCCTGACTATCTCGACTAGTCCAAAGTCGATATCTAAAACAATGCGGAAAATCAACCTGCCTTAATCGCGCATGTATCTATTTTTAAAAAATAGATTCTGATTGATGAAGAACACGCTTATGTTAAGGTGGTGGGAGAATACTGTAAATGTCTCGGCAAACGTTTTATTCATCTCCAACATGAGGTCGTCAATTACGATGACTGTATGTTCATTTCCCTTTAGTGAATTACCGTCATAGACCCCCTTGTGGAACAAAACGTCGCCTTGGTACTCGTTAAACACTGATTGGTATGTCGAATAGCACCATATAACTTTATGCACAAATTTTTAGAACATTTCACCCTTTTCTTTAATGATATTAAGCATAAACACCGTTTTACCACAACCTGTCGGGCCAGATATAATACATGTGGATGGGCTCGTGAATCTGAGTTTTTCTACAGCCTCCATTTCTAACACGTCACTCCCCTAAGTGACTCATTTACAGAATATCACAAATAACGAGTTCTGTTCCTTATATTTTGTTTTCTTCTTCCACAGAACCGTTAATGACGATGATGTACAACCGCCCATCATCGATATCACGGATGATCCCACTGACCCTGCATCTACAGTACCCATACCCGCCTATGAATCCCTACCAGAGACACCTGTTGCACGTTCAAAACGGAGACATGATGAAGAACCCTCCACGTCAGGTATAAAGCGTACAAAATACGGACCGGTTATTGGACAATCCGTGGTACAGCCCCAGCCCTCAACGTCTTACGTTGCCAACCCTACATCATCCAATATAGTCCCTTGTCCATCCTCCGCAGCCCCCACCCGTTCTGCAATAATAGAGCCCCAACCCTCTACGTCTTACGCTGCCAACCCTACATCATCCAGTATAGTCCCTTGTCCATCCTCCACAGCCCCCACCCGTTCTGCAATAATAGATCCCCAACCCTCTACGTCTTACGTTGCCTACCCTACATCATCCAATATAGCCCCTTGTCCATCCTCCACAGCTATCCCCCGTTCTGTTGAGGCTGATATAACATTTGAGTTGGTGCGTACCGTTGCCCCCACCCCAGTCTTGACTAGAAATCGGTATATAGTCAGGGTCGATCCTAGATCCGTGTATAGCAATGGCGTTGAGTATGGACTACGTCGCGTTGTAGAGCGCATTGTAGAGTTTGCCCTTCAGAACCGCGACGAGCGTGAAATCAGGACGAGTCTGTCCTTCGGTTTCGGCTCAGATGATGGTAATGTAGATGATTTTTGGGTGGTAGTGCCCTTTAGACGTTTGGCTGCTGAAGATATAGATTATATATTAGCACGTATAAAGCAAGCTGCCGAAAGTAGTATAGCATTCAATATGGACAACTTCACGGTAAATATTGACCGTGTATTCCGTGTTGCGGGTCATAGTACCACTCCGTATACTCTTAACTTCAATTCTAAGGCTATTTATAGAAGGCATATAAACGTCAATCGTGGTTGCGGCTTTATAGCAGCAGTCTTGGCCCGTATGTTTACTGTACAAAATACACGGGTCAAAAACATTTGGTTGCCTACGATCGTGGAGCGGGCCCGTAAACTAGCTGTAGACTGTGAACTTGAATTTCACTGTAATATGGGTCCTGAAGAACTGAGAAGGGTAGAGCAGAAAATGAATGTCCGTATAGTGGTATTTGGCCTGGATGATCGTCGTAGGACTGTGTATGTTTTTAAAAGCAGTGTGAGAGATCGTACAAGACCCCTACTTATTTTAGGACTGTCAGGTACAACGTATCTCCCCATCCGTAATATAAGGTACCTTTACGCGAGTTATGATAAAAGTAAAAAATATGGGCGACATCATGATTTGTGTAAGGAGTGTCTCGAGTTTGCGGATGATATAGTGAAACATTGTAAAGAGTGCCACATGGTATGTGAACAGTGTAAAAGCCCCAAATGTGAAAGCCGTGTAGTTGAAGCTGAGAAGAGGGACTGTAATGTGTGTAGACGCACATTTTTCAACAATAGCTCTTTTGATCTCCATATATCAATTGGCACGTGCAGCAAAATGAGAATCTATGAATGTGGCATGTTTCACACCTTGAATGGTAGCGGAAATTTCAAGCACAAGTGTGACGAAATTCACTGTTCTACATGCCAGGAGGAATATAAGGCGGATGGCGTAAAACAAGTACGTTATTTGAAAGACGCCAAGCCTAAAAACAAACCTTGTATAACTGTATACTACGACATAGAAACATACACGAACGCAGAAACCAAAGAGGCAATTCCGCATTTACTTGTGAGCCAAACTATCTGCGATGAGTGTATGGAGATCGAGTGTGATGAGTGCCACAAATGTGGTAAACGGACAAATGTTTTTAATACGAATGTCCACGATAGCCCTGTGAAGCTATTTGTGTCCTATATTGTCAAGTTAGCCGACAAGTTCAAAAAATGACTGTGTATATTCTTGCCCATAACCGGGCAAAATTTGACACACAGTTCCTTTATAAGGAGCTGCTCGAGCACGAGTCATCTGAGATATTCACGGGTGATCCCTAGAAAAGAGGAAACAAACTTATACAGATGCAAATAAGAGGTAATGTGCAATTTAAAGATACATTATTATTCACGCCTTGTAAATTAGCAAAGCTACCCAAGGTGATGGGGGTAGCAGCTGAAGTATCAAAAGGCTACTTCCCTTACACTTTCCTCACTAGCGAGACTTTAAACTATGTAGGTCTACCTCCACCCAAACATTATTTTAACTATGATTGTATGACCGAACGGGACAGGGCTAAAAGTCAGGTAATGTCAACACTTCTGATTATGATTGGAGTATGCCGTCTGTAGCGACTGACGAATCGGAGAATGCTTAAAACCACTTATGTTACCTGACTCGAGGAAATCTGATGCGGAAAGATCCGGAAAAGAAAAGGAAATGTACCGGATACGAGTACTAAAGGACCGGTAAATGTTGATTTGAGTCGTTAACCTTTGTGTAAATAGTGTAATTCCAAGCGCTTAAAAATATAATCACAGTTATGCAATTTTCCTGCAGGATCAACTTGAATTTCTTTCATTTCCTGTTGTGGGTATGAAATATGAAGCAAATAAGTAACCTTCACCGTTAACTTTTATGCCTAAAGTAGGAAATTAAGAGATTTAAAAGTCTTCAAAGTATAAATTGGACTCCATAATTGATTGTGCATTAATGTATATAGGTTACCGTGGCGATATTTGCTTATTATTTTAAAGGGGGAGATTGTAGACACCAATCGACCAACCCCGAGGGGTTTGCCTAACTCCCTCTCTTCTGCTTAACTTCCAACCCCTCGGGGTTGGAAGTTAGGCAGAAGAGAGGGCGTGCTGGAACTGCCGTTTCTCCTTCACTGGTCTCCTTAGTTGGTCTTTTACCGTGTCTCATCAACCCTGTGAACAGTTCAACATGCTCTCTCAAACACACATTTCTCTCTCTATTATTCACTATAAATACATGTATCTTACAGACGACATAATCTCTTCAGAATAAAAAATAATACAAAATGGCAACGACTTCAAGTCCCTTGGGGTCCTCTGGGGATGGGACCATAAATGTCCCCACTTCTAGCTACCCCGCTGCCGATACTGGGAACACAGACCCAGGAAGTGGGGCTGGTTCTACTACTCCTCACTCGAAATGTTCTGGGCCTCTGCATGATTCACTTTTCATAAACTTCTGCTACATTCGTGGCCTTTCTTCAATTTTCCAATCTGTTGAACACTAACTTTCCTCTCCTAAACCTCAACTCTTCTTCATTACTGAAAATCATGTGTTTGAGGCGACTGACAGCAACTCCTTTTATGTATCCTCCTACATTCTTTATACTCAATTTCATTCCAATGGTGGATGTTGCGTATATGTACGCAATAACCTAACTTGTTCTCGTAGTCCCGAACTTGAATCCTTCAAAATGTACACCCTCTGGCTACGGCTTACATGCCAGTCTCAAACTAAATACATCTGCAGGGCCCGTATCCAGGGTGGTTATTGGGTGTCTGTAACCCCCCCCCCCCATGGTTGTCCCAGAAAAAAAAATATATAGATTATATATCTGATTTGTAAACTGTAAACCCTGTGACCAGGTTGGGGCCTTTGATTATGTCATTAAAACAGTACAATAGCCTCATCATCATGAATTGGCGTCTGATTATTGCATCTGACTTTGCACTTCATGGTCATGTAATGCCATATCAGTTTTATGGTGAGAGAAAAAGCTTCTCCTGTCCTGAGCTTAGTACAGAATGAGTAGTAGTCAGGAGTCAGTCATCCAACACGTTGATCATGGTCATTCGTCTTGGGTGGCGTCTTGCGAATATGGTGATAATGGTCTCCACATCACTGGCTATGTCACGGTGGGTGTGCATTAGAACCAACCCAGTCAGTCATTCCGTGGCCAAGCTGCAGCAAAGATAAGTCTCTGCAGTGCAGCTGGTGACTGGTAGGCTGCGAAGAATCCGGATATCTTCATGTTGGGATATGTGGCAGTATGAGGTAAAGTGTCTAAGATGTATAGCATTATTGCTAGGCTAGTAACCATATCTATCCCACTTATTGTATTTCAATGAGAGAAGACACGTGTACAAGACAGCATGTAAACCTGACAGCTACCTACCTTTATTGTTGTAGTATAGTAAATTTGCCAAATCTTTTCGTGTATGATGCATGTAGCTCCTCAGTTCATCTTCACCCAGCTGACCTACTCACCTCTCCTGCTTCACATTGTTGTGAATAAATATTTAGACAAATAATCATAAACAACTCTTTGGTAAATATTTAGACCAATAATTAAAAATAACTGCTTTGAACAATAAGATTAAAAATATTTCGGGGAGGCATGTCCCCGGACCCTGCTAGCAGGCCGCGCAGCTTTGCCGTGCGCATTTTGTCCAGCATTGTAACTCCTTTCTCATGCTCTGGATATGGCCCTGATCTGCGCTGTCTACCTTTATCCTAATTTTATTGATTATCCAAACCTCTTTGACAACCTCAATATCAAAGTCAAAGTCCTATTCTCCAATATCAAAGTCCTATTTTCCTTTTGCTGAAAAATCCATTTTAGGAGATTTCAATGTCTATCACAACCTTTGGATCTCCTCCCATTTCACTGACATCCAGCCAGAGCCATGTCCTGGCATAAGCAGACTAAGCGGCCGCTTAGGGCCCCGCTGCTACTAGGGGGCCCCTAGACAGGCTCCCAGGTCATAGCTCAGTGGGCAAGAATAGGAATATAGCTGAAGTTATTATTAATATTATTATTATTATTATTATTATTATTATTATTATTGTCGTATTAATTAAAGTTTTTGTATGAGACAAATGTGATAAAACGGAGACAAACGAAACGTTTTGGTCGTTATGTGTAAATAACTATTGTGAGATCTTATTTCTATATTATTTAACTTTATTCTTACTATATGCTTATACTTTCCTAAATGCTTAATTTTTCTGTATTGTAAAACATTATTTTACTAATTTAATAATTATTAAGAGATTTTGTAACACTTCAAAACCTAGGATTATTTTCGTTATGTTTTCAAGTTTATTAATTCTTTTCTCATCTTTTTCAGATAATGTGAATTTTGTTGGTTAAAACCTAAATGGTCTGATTATTTGAATGTATTTGATTAACGTTACAATTATAACAATTATTATTATTATTATTATTATCATGATTATTATTATTTAGCAGATTAGTTGTGGTTAACTAGATGTGACTTCGTGCATCTTGGAAAATGAAACGACATTATCCATCAGGAGCTGAAAAATGGAAAAAGAAGAAAATAGAGGAGGAGAAGCTTTCCAGTAGCACAGGTGAGATGTGCCATTTGTATATTCTTATGATTACAGTTCAGGCAACTAAGTTAGGTAGACCATCAAGCTAGGCAAGTGCTCAGGAATCGTGTAGAGTAAGTAGTCTCTGTAATATTTATAATATTTCGAAATGTGAAATTTAATGGATCACATCACCTCAAATTATGTTCACACAGATCAATTATCAAACAAGATAAGAAAGAGTATTTTAGCAAAAATTAACAGAATATGTAATGTTATGTTCTTCTCAGGAGCACTACTGAAATATTTGGAAACGCCATCCTCAGCAAAGCCTGATAAGCATCATGAGCCAACAGCAGGACCATCCTCTATGCAACCTCAAACACCAGTAGAAGTAGAGTCTGATGAACCAACAAGTGGCCCATCTTCTGTTCAGCTTCAAACACCACACACAGGCATTTCTACTGAGCAACAAGAACCAAGATCTGCTCCACCGCTTGGTCCGTATGACTGGCCAGTTGTCCTGTCAGATGCCTTGAAGACAGATCTGGTGTCTCGAGGACCATTTCAAATCAGTCCAGATTTCACATTCCCTAAAAGAGAGGACAGTAGAAGCGTTCATCACCATTACATGTACAGAACATTAATTAATGGGGAAAAAATAAAGCGAAGCTGGCTGATGTACTCTAGAAGGAATGATGCTCTTTATTGCTTCTGCTGCAAGTTGTTTTCAAGGAAGTCGTACAAACTAATTACGGATGGACTTTCAGACTGGATAAACGTTGGTTCGCTTCTGAAAGGCCATGAAAATAGTTCAGAACATGCAGATAACATGGCAACATGGAAGGATTTGGAACTGCGGCTAAAAACTGGGAGGACCATTGACCAAACGCAAATGTCATTAATGGAGGTAGAGCGAAGACGCTGGCGAGATGTTCTCACACGTCTTGTAAGTATAATCCAGTGATGAAACAACACATCAGCAGAGTCGAAATGGCCAATATAGTCATTCAAGTTACTTAGGAAACATCATTCAAAATGAGCTTATTGGGTCCATTAGTGGGAAGATCTTGGATGCCATTGTTGCAGAAATAAAACAAGCTAAATATTACTCACTCATTTTAGACTGCACTCCAGATATAAGCCACCAAGAACAGATGTCGATTATTATCAGAACTGTTAAAATGGGTGAAGTACCATAAATAAAAGAATACTTCTTGGGCTTTCTTGAGGCTTCAGAAAGTACAGGCCTGGGTTTATCAGTTCTGATTCTGAAGAGACTAGATGAACTGAATATTCACTTTGATGACTGCAGAGGACAGTCATATGACAACGGAGCGAACATGAAGGGCAAGAACAAAGGTGTTCAGGGAAGGTTATTAGAGAAGAACTGTCGTGCACTCTATGTTCTATGTGGGGCTCACACTGTGAATCTTGTAGAGGCTGATGCAGCTAAAGCTTCCACAGATGCCATCAGCTTCTTTGGCAACGTACAAAAATTGTACAACCTTTTTTGCAGCAGCTACACAGAGATGGACAATCCTAAAGAAGCACGTGAACATAACACTCAAGTCTTGGAGTGAAACCAGGTGGAGAACCGGCTTAAGAGCATTGAGGATGTGCGATACCAGAGCCACAACATCAGAGAGGCCCTGTTGGAAATCAGAAACAATGCCACAGATGCCATAGCCAGGACTGAAGCACAAGCACTTGCAGAGGAGGTAGGGTCTTATCGCTTTCAGATTTTCACAGTAGTATGGTATGACATTTTTCATGCAGTTAACCATGCGAGCAAACTTCTGCAGTCTCCTACAATGCAGTTTGATGTGGCAGTCAACCTCCTCACAAAAACAAAAGACTCACTCACCAGCTACAGAAACACAGGCTTTGTTGCAGCACAAGTCGTAGCTAGGGACATATGTGAGGAAATGAATGTGGAGGCTGTGCTGAAGGAGAAGAGGCTCAGAGCCACAAAAAAGCACTTTGCTTACGAAGCTCCTGACGAACCATTTACAGAAGCCTTAAGGAGGCTGGAAGTCAAATTTTTCAATGTGATGATGGATTGTGCCATCGGGTCAATAAATGAGAGATTCAAAAGATTAAATGATGTGAGAGACATATTTGGGGTTCTCCTAAACTTTACCACAATGAACAAGGAAGACTTGTCTTGCAAGTGTGAAAAGCTCTCTAAGATACTGAGCTCTAAAGCTGACTCTGACATTGATGGAAGAGAACTGGCCCTCGAAATTAAGAACTTGCCGACTTTACCTTCACACAACATGACTGCATTGGAGCTTCTCTCCTTCAGTCATCAGAAGCAACTGGAGGAACTATACCCCAATCTCTGGGTTGCACTAAGAATTGCCTGCACTCTACCTGTGACAATAGCGTCAGCCGAGAGGAGCTTCTCTAAGATGAAGCTAATCAAGAACTAACTCAGATCATCAATGGGGCAGGATCGGCTCAGTGGCCTTGGCATCATAAGCATCAACCAGGACGTTGGCAGGGAGATTTCATATGATGATGTTATTGATGATTTCGCTCAGAAAAAATCTAGGAGGCAAACATTTTGAAGATACAAACTGTTCTGTATAACTGTTAGCTATTACACGATTGTATCGTAGAGTTAGTAATTGTTTGGCAGTACTTCTCTGATTTCCCACGAGATGATTACTACTTCCGTGGCAAAGGCCCCTCCGGGTGCGCTGAGCACATCACGGAGGTAATTCTCTCGGGAATGGAGGCGTACATTCAATATCTTATTCTTACTACTAATGCAAAAAAACCTTGGTTTAACTTTGCTCATTTCAATGCTCTCCGCAACAGAGAGGAGGCTTTCAGAAGGTACCGTCGCCACCCAACTCATGACTCTCTTTTAGATTATATTTCTGCCCGAAATCTTGCAAAATCGTGCCAAAAGTTCCTTCATCAGACAAAAATGTGAAAACCTATCCAATTCTAATTCTTCTCGCTCTTTCTGGCATCTAGCTAAGAACGTTTTCAACAACTTCACTTCTTCTTTCCCTCCTCTATTCCATACCCTACGGCTCAGCTGCCGTCTCTTCTCCTGATAAAGCTGAACTCTTCTCTCAAACTTTCGCCTCCAACTCAACGATGGACGATTGTGCTGCTGTTCCTCCATCTCCTCCCTCTGACTCAATTATATTTGCAATTAAAATATCCCCCAAAGATGTTTTTTTATGCCCTCTCTGTGCTCAACTCTGGAGAGGCGTACGATCCTAATGGTGCCCCTCCTGCTGTTCTCAAGAAGTGTGTTTCTGTGCTGACACTCTGTGTAGGTAAACTATTTCGTCGTTGTCTTTCGTCTGGTACTTTTAACTTCCTGCTGGAAGTTTGCTTTCATTCAGTCTGTCCCATAAAAGGGTGACCGCTCTCAACCCTCCAACTATCGTCCAGTTGCTTTTATTTCTTGCCTTTCTCAATATTTTGAATATACCTTTAATCGGAAGAGTCTTAAACACCTCTCTTCTCATAATCTTCTTTCAGATCGTCCGTAAAGATTCCGCAAGAAACGCTCTACTGGCGATCTTCTTGCATATCTCGCTGACCCTTGGTCATCCTCCTTTCGGGATTTCAATGAAACCTTTACTATTGCGTTCGGCATCTCAAAAGCTGTTGATAGAGCCTTGCACAAATTTTTAATTTTCAAACTGTCCTCTTTCGGCTTCTATCCTTCTATCTGTGCCTTCCTCTCTACAGTAATTTCCTTTCTGACCGACCTATAGCTGCGGTTGTAGATGGTTACTGTGCTTCTAAATTTATTAATAGTGGTGTTCCTCAGGGCTGTCCTGTCACCCACTCTTTTCCTTTTATTTATTAATAACACTGCCCAACAACAACAAAAAAAATGTTTGCTGCTGATTTAATTCTAAGACCTGTTTCTGGATAATATTGATGTGCTGATTTCAAAAATCACCTTAGATTTTGTCCATCACATCAGGTTTTCGTGCAATGCAATATGCCTATTTTGGGTGATCCATGAAGGGCGCTTATCAAAATTGATGATTTTTGAGACCTGTTAACAGCTGTTTTGCTGTTAAAATTTTATCAGTAACTCAATGACCGAAACGGAGGCAAGAGCTTGGAATGCTTTTGTGGCAGTAGTTAAGAACTTCCTAGGAAACAAAAAGTCTGAAAATTATAAAGATCTTGTAAAGGATTTACTTGTAAACTTTCAGCAGTTGGGTTGCAACATGAGCATTAAAGTTCACTATCTTAACAGTCATCTGGATAAATTTCCAGAAAATCTCGGTGATGTTAGTGAAGAGCAAGGTGAAAGGTTCCACCAAGATATGAAAGTGATGGAAAAACGATACCAAGGAAGATGGGATACCCATATGATGGCTGACTACTGCTGGAGCCTGCAAAGAGATTGTCTTGACATCTCTCATTCTAGGAAGTCCTATAAGAGAAAATTTATCAGCACTGAAAAGTAAGAAAACAAGAAAAAGACAATGTTAAGAAAAATGGTCCCGTGCTTGCTTTAATATGGATTCATTTTTTGCTTATTTAAACACTTTTAATTACTTTAGGTGTCAATATTACCATTGTATATTAAAGTTCACTCCCTGCACAATTGTTTACTTTCCCATGCTGATTCTGAGTATGTAAAAACTTATTTTTTGAAAAGAAAAAAATTGGGCATAACCCTGCCAAAATGCGATATCTCCAAAATATCCGTATTTGATTGCTCGAAAACCTGACGTGATAGGCAAAAACTAAGGTGATTTTTTAAATCAGCACACCAAAGTTACCTAAAAACAGGTGTTAGAATTAAATCAGCAAAATTGGTGTTGGGCAGTGTAATCTATCCCCTTCTATGCCGATAATTCTTCACTTCTCCACCTGATTCACAAAGCGTCCCTCTCAACACTCACTCCATGCTTCGCGTAGAATGGCTGTGGTGCACCTCACATCTGATCTTTCTACTGTCTGTGATTGGGGCAGAGAAAACCTTGTGGCTTTTAATGCCTCAAAAACTCAATTCCTTCATCTGTCTACTCGTCACAATCTTCCACACTACTATCCCTTTACCTTAAAAAATACACAACTCAGTATTTCCTCTTCCCTTGTGAAGTCATTTTGTGTATTTTGTTGCATTTTGTGCATTTGAATAATAGCTACCGTCGCGCACTTCCATTGCGATGACTGCTGTTTTGTTTCAACTTCATACCCGTACACCCACGTCTCGTCACCCGTAAAGATGTTTCTGAGAAAATTTTCATCAAGATTGGCACGTTGAAGGAAGTCTTGAGACAAAACAACACGTTGCTCTTTCTGCTCGGCAGTCAAGCGTCGTGGCACAAATTTGGTTGACACACGACGCATTCCCAAATTCTCTCTGAGTATCGTTTGGCATGATCCTATCGAAATGTCCATTTCGTCTGCGACTTCCCTGACTGTCAGTCTATGGTTCCCTCGAATTATTTCACGAACAAGCAACAGTGTCATCAGTACTTGAAGTGGAAGGTCGTCCCACCCTTCCATCGTCCTCCGTCGACGTTCGGCCTTAAAGCGCTTGCGCCACTCAAAAGTGGTTGTCCGACTTAAGGCGTCATTGCCAAATGCTGTGTTCAGCATGGTATGGATTTCAAAAGCAGTCTTGCCCAGCTTAACGCAAAATTTTATGCACACACGTTGTTCTTCAACAGTAGCCATTATTCAAATGCACAAAATGCGACAAGACACACAAAATGACTTCACAAAACAGTAAATATCGAGAGAACAAAATAGGATATCAACAAGCGGTAACTGTCTTTGGACACAGACTGAGTCAAACTACAACATGCATCACATGACGCGCATGCGTGTCATGTGATGCGGGCGGAGCATAACCAGTTCGGGAACTTTTTGAACACACCTCATAAACTGATTAGCAATATAACAAAGTCAAGATGAAGGTTTCTAACACTATATCCGTGCAAAAAGTGTTCATACTGTTTGAGAATTTGAACGAAAAGTTTATAATGATAATGATAAGTTTTATTGGCAGGATATAAATCTCATAACGTAGTACAGCAATACCTCGAACATCGTCGGTAATGCGTTCCTGGAAAAGGCGACGATATTCAAAACAACGATGTTCAAGGAATGTAACCTATGGGAAATAAGAGGTTCTGTTCTCAGATTTTTTTTTGTCAAAATCAGGATTTTTGCATTACAAATACAGTACAAATACACTCATT
This sequence comes from Bathynomus jamesi, assembly GCA_023014485.1. Classification (NCBI taxonomy): domain Eukaryota; kingdom Metazoa; phylum Arthropoda; class Malacostraca; order Isopoda; family Cirolanidae; genus Bathynomus; species Bathynomus jamesi. The sequence goes on along the minus strand of JAJOZX010015517.1, from coordinate 36,590 downwards.
TTAACAGCTCAATCACAGGAAAAACATCAATAAGAAACTGTTCAATTCAAACCTTTTATTTAAACACGAAAATTTATAATACCAACGAAAAAATTAAATTGGAAATTATTTTTAAGCAAAACATTTGTCTACTGTTCAATTTAAACTTTTTATTAAACATGAAAATTTATAATACGAACGAAAAACCACTTTCGCTTCTTTTTTTCATTAGGATTAGTAGCTTACTGCTTCCACTAGCACTCATATTTAATGGTCAAAATTACGAGGATTTGTAATAAAGTACAGAATAAACGAAAGAGTTCAACAGCAAACACAACCACATTTGAGAGCGAAACACTCCAATATGGCACCTCTGCCGCACTTGTTACTTCTGTGCAGAGGGGAAGGGTGATGCTGCCAGGCGTAAGACGACGAAATAACAAAACCAAGACGATGATGATGTAAATCTAGCCGTAAGCATAGCAACGACGAAAGCGCAAAACGACGATGTTCAAAGTATTACTGTACAGTATAATATGTTTAATATAAAAGATAACTCAACCAATAAAACATTTAAAAAACTAAAAATTATGACTTTAGGAGATAAACATAAGACAGGTACTGAAACAAGTAATAATAATAGAGAAAAAACATCAACCCACTCTTGAAACTACAAAAATGATGATAATAATAATGACAATAATGCTGTTAATTTGCAGGGGACAGGTCCCACAACCTAATAAAAGGTACACTATCCGTCAAGGTAATCAACGATGCAACCAATTAAACAGAAAAACAAAAGAAAAACAAAAAAAGGACTATGGTAACAAAAAAATAGCAATGACACACGTAAGGAGACGAATAATAATAATAATAATAATAATAATAATAATAAGTAATAGCAGTTTCATAAAAATAAAAAGTACATGTAATGGGATGGCTAATGCAGGAGTTAAGTGAAGCCTTAAACACACTTTCATATCAAGAGGTTCACAGTCTAGAAAACATAAACAGAAATGATGACTAGCTTGGACAAGTGGATTGTCTGAGTTTTTAAATCTCCGTATTAGACTGTATTTGGCACGTCTTGTTACCTCAGCGAGGCTCGGAACGTTGCGGTTAGCGAACATTTGAGAGGCTGAGCAGCTTGAAGGTAACTTATGTAGCAGTCTATAGGATCTGTTGTAAAGCAAATTGAGGATTCTGCAGGAGCCATTTTTATAATTAGCCCAGACTTGCTGCTCATATATTAGTGCAGAAAGTACAAAAATTGGTGTCTTTAGCTTCGCTTGTACAGAATTTGAAATTCCTTATAATCATGTTTGCCTTAACACAGTAGCTTCGATATTGTTTCCGTATGTCTGAGTCGTTACTCAAGGAGCTGGTGATAGTTTGACCCAGATATTTAAAATCTGTGCCTGCTCTATTGGTTCGTCTCTCAATTTGAAAATAATGGTTTGAGCCTTTGGGATAGAGTTTTAATAACATTAAGACTAATGTCATGGTTCTGAGAATATGATTTACAAAATTTATAAGACAACCCAGACCTTTCATTGACGGGATTATTAACACCATATCATCGTCATGCTTAGAACAAGCGCGTAAGGCTTCCCTTAATTAAGTAGATAACTGAAACTTACGCATTTATGAGTAACGCATTTTCATTACTCACAAATACGTAGCCCATCTTATTACAGTCATGAGTATTAAAGGTTTCAGTTACCTTTACCTTAGTTCCTCTGCTCCAGAGTTATCTATTCTAGTATCTACTTCATGCATGGAATTATTTTATATATATATATATATATATATATATATAGTGTACATAGTTATGACTACTGTGTTATAACTAACCACGCAAAGCTGCAGTGATCAGCGTCATTGTTCGAGACTTATCAGGCGAGTAATGTGAACATCTGGTGTGAAACCGATAAAGAGACTCGAACTCTAGTTAGAAATAGATTAAATAAAAGAATTTCTGCTTAACGGAAATTCTGGCTTAACGATAAAACCTTATTTCTTTAAACGATATATATTCAAAATATAGATGCATGATTCCTCTTTCATGCAAATGATTATTGCAGTCGTAGGATTTGTTTATCATAGTAACTCATTTTCAACCATATACATTTTAGCACACAGATGAATGCCAAATTATCCCAAGAAATTCACTTTGCTCTATGTTTCTTCTTACAAAACATAATCTATGAGTAACGCCAAATTCCACTGGGGAGACTTCCGAATCTCGTTTGGAGTAACTCTTCCCTATTGTTTATAGCTATAAAAGCTTTAGAAGCTTCTGGAGCCAAGTCTGAAAAATCGATATTCTTCCAAAATATTTCTTTGGTACGCAGATAAAAGAACCATCCTTCTTAAATTAATTAAATTAACCCCTCTGTTCATTTTACTTTCACTTATGGTTCATCCAACGCTTAACTGGTGCAGATTTATGCTGTATAATGTAACTTTCTGATTTAACAGTATTTATGTTACACACTTTTAATACAAATATCGAAAATGATATTTTAATAGATAACATATGAAAAAAGAGTTGGAAATGAATATGCTCCTTGTAATATCTTTACGGTGGTCCTATTAAATTATTCCTTTTAATCGATAATTCAGTATTGCTAATGTAAATTTGTAATTAAATTACTTTAAGTCTAGTTAATGTAACAATCATATATGTGCAAATCTATTACCCTGATTTTGAACAATATAATTTTACCTTTATCAAACGTTATTTGTACAATCAATATATCTGTCCTGTATAGAATTTCATGGTCTATCTCGTAGTGAAGTTGAATTTTTGCTAACTGTAACCATTAGTAGTATAGTGTCAAAATCTGAGACAGAAATGGATCGATTTAAAAATTTTCCCCCCCTCACCGTCCTTCATGGCGGTCCTCCACCGTCCTTCATGACAGTCCCTCCTTTATGAGGTGTCTTTCATGGTCCTTCAAAAAAGGATTCGTCTTCACCTTTCTTCAAAAAAAAAAAAATTTAAGAAAGGATTCATCCTCGCCCTCCTCCCTCAAAAAAGTTCTTTCATAATCTTTCAATAGACAAACAAGAACAAACATGCAAAAGCATGCAAAAACATATATACATTCGAGTACTTTCTGTTCAGGCAAGTTCCGCCAGACAGTAGAAATGAAAACTTAAAATGAATATCTGAAAGGTTTTAATAGACCTAACGAGAGTATGCATCGATATCAACACATCCAACTCTCATATATTAACAAACTGCAAACAATACATAAATCGAAATCAGATTGAACATATTTTAAATCGAAAACAAGTCCTTTGTTTAATATCTGTATTATGAAAAATAAAATGAACATTTATTATTTTAATTTAAATAAATTAATTTCTCTCTTTTTTAAAGGAAACTTATTTACAAACGAGATCTTCAAATACAAGAATTTTTTATATATTCATACACAAGCATATTTGTTTATTTACTTTTAAATATGTACTTTTCTGTCATTTACATCGATATATACCATCACATTCACATTGACATGCCATCTTCTGGTATGTGAATTAATAATTTTACTGTACATCAAATTTCGTTACAAAATTGCATGTGTTAAAAGAACATCAAATTGCATAATGCGGCTTTAAAACTAAAACATCAAATTTTATTTTCCATCTTCGACACGACTTCTCACCACAGTGTAAATAACAAATTATTAACCTTAAGTTTCTGTAACCCAGTAATCGCATTTGTTTTTTTATTTAATTTTCCTTTGTCAATTATTTTAAAATTTACACAGTTACCAATTCATAAGAGAATCATCAGCTATGAGTTTAAAGAATAATGTTGTTTCTTGGCTTATTTCAAATCAGATAAGCTCACCAACAGTATATAATACACACACACACACACACACACATATATATATATATATATATATATATATATATATATACATAATATATATGCTAACTGACATAGCTGAGGACGTTACCAGAGACAGCACAGTAACATCCTTTGCGGATGACACAAAGATCAGTAGAAAAATAAGAAACCCCAGAAGACATAGGATCTCTACAAACCGACATAAAGAGTATCTACAAGTGGACGGAAGACAACAATATGATGTTTAACACCGAGAAATTTCAGCTATTACGGTACTGAAAAAGAGAAGACCTAAAATCCATGGAATATTATACCCCAATTGGACAGGAAATTCAGAGAAATTCCAGAGCAAAAGATTTAGGGGCTGTAATGACAGATGATGCGAAATTTGAAACACAAAATAAGATAGCAGTAAACAGAACAAAGAGAATAACGGGTCAAATATTGAGAACTTTTAAACGAAGGGATAGGAATATAATGATTCCTCTACTGAAAACCCTGATAATACCCAAATTGGAATACTGCACGGTGCCACGGTCCTATCATCCCCATATAAAAAAGAAGACATTAGACAGCTGGAAGGGATCTAAAGAAGCTTCACAGTCAAGATCAACTGGTGCAAAGAACTAAATTACTGGGAAAGGTTACGAGAACTAGATCTATATTCACTGGAAAGGAGAAGAGAAAGATACACCATTATTTACACTTGGAAAATAATGGAGAAACTATTCCCGAATCTTACTCTGAATACTATAACTCCCCAAACAACGGTGGAAAGTAGAAGCGGTAGACTGTGTCGTATTCCCAAATTGAAGGCGAGAGAGGGAACATCCTTAACCCTGAAAGAAAATAGTTTTGTAGTGAGAGGACCGAAATTGCTTAATCAGTTGCCCAAAGACCTAAGAAACACGAAGGGAGTTGCAGTGGAAATCTTCAAAAGAAGACTAGACGCCTGGCTCAGAACAATCCCCGATGAGCCGTGCGTACCTGTCTATGTGAGGTGGAGAGCGCAAGAATCCAATTCACTACTTCACCAGGCCAACTCGTGAGGAGGGGCGACAAGCTTAACCTTCGCGAAATGAGAAATCATAGCGCAAAACCTTTGTAAGATAAGGTTATATAAAGAGATAAGACGGTTTGTCCTGAAAAGCAATTTTCTCTATTTTTTCAAGTGATAGAAAACGTGTGGTGAATTTTTCAGGGCATAACTCTATTATTTACCCCCGTAGCAAAGATTGCTGAGCAAAAATAGTCCTAAATCCACTATTCTAAATCCATATATTCTTTGTGATATATATATATATATATACACTCCCAAATGCATCGGCCTAACCAATAACACCAAAAGGAACCGACACCGACCAGGAAACGACCATCATTTAGGAGAATCGAACACGAAGATTAGAAACCCAGTAATTGTACATATTATACACAAATATACAAGGCATCTATACGGACCATGCAGGCTGCAAATTACAATACTTGCAAAATTTAGCTACGGAAACAAGGATAGATATCATATGCCTAACGGAAACACACTTACATAAATGCGAAAAAGGCTGTGAAAACTGCATCGAGAATACTGAAACAGCATTGCTGGACTACAACATATACAGAACAGATAGAGTGGTTAGACGAGGAGGAGGGTGTTGTATCTACGTGAAAAACACTTACGCATGTGAAGTGAGGGTAAAGAAATCAAACAGCACAGTTGAAGTTATTATATTAGAAGTAAAAGAACTGAACCTAACCATTATGAACATCTACAGACCACCAAACACCACAAAAAGTGAACTCCAATTTGCTACAAATGAAATAGAAAACATATTAAAATTACTTCAAAATCCAGCAAAAATATTTTAATTTTTGGAGATTTTAATTTCCCATTCATATCATTGAAAAAAAATGAATAAAACTTGTTTAGGGACTACATTTCTAAGTTTAAACATTATAGCAACGCTCCTTGAAATCTTTTTCGCGTTATAATTTACATGATCACGTCACTGTAATTCCTTATCTTTCATTGCACCAAGATATTTGTTACAGTACACACCTTTATGGCGAGTTCATTAACATTAAGTTCACAAAGATATACACTTCTTTTAATAGTAAAAAATCATGAAACTTGTTTTACTGGTATTTAGGAAGTTTATTGGTGATCAACCATTTCATTATATAATATATATATATATATATATATATATATGATACACATACCGTGCATGGTACAATGAACTCTTCTAGGAAAATTAATTCCAAATACTCCGAATAAGTAATGGTAAATGACAAAAATATATATATATATAGCACTTTTAAAAAGACTAGGGCGGATGCGAACACAAACATTTTATATTTCATAATTCAATCATCGACACCTTCCTTATAGTTAAAGGCTGTTGTAAGCTATATATGAAAACACATCTTTAATAACTCAACCTAGTCATGCATATTCGAATAGAATCAAATAGTGAATTATCAAATCATATATATATATATATGACTTCTTACTTATATCTGTACTCGATTTACATTTTGTACCCATTTTTCTACACGTAAAACATTAAATACATCCAATAACCTCATTTCCTACATCTACCTAACCTTCGATAAACAGTTAGATAGGTAAGCACTCAGACGCTACAGCTATTTAGGGTATGATTCTGATTAATCAGTTAATCATTGTTTCGATTTTATTCATTAATTATTAATCAAAATATATTTTTAGAAAATGATGGAAACGATTAATTTTCCCCATAATTTCAGCATCATTCTACCTTAAATTTTGTAATGTATCATTTGAATTTGGCACCTTTTTGCATGTATAAATTGTCCATTCCGCCCAGGCCTGATTTCTTGAACTATAAAACAAACTAAATGTTTGAGTAAAATGTTTTCTTTGGTCTTATCGCACGCAACAGAATTGAAATGCTGAATCGTTAAAAATTCAGATTTCAGAAATGAAAAATGTGATCATGCGAGGTTTGCGAGTTCAGAATTCTGTGAACCTACATTTTATATATATATAATTAGACCTGAAGATGATCAACTTTAACTGTCAACTCTTTATCTTTCACACAAGTATTACTTCAGGTTAGATTTCCGGTTATGAAGGAATGAACACACTACACATTTATCTTTCCTCGTCTTTGTCTCTCATCTTGTACTTTTCCTTCCTGCTGGAAGTTCACGTTTATTCAGCCTGTCTCAAAGAAGTAGTCCGCTCTCAGCCCTCTAACGAATGACCAATTGCTTTGGTTTCTTGCCCTTCCAAATTTTTATTCCATCATTAATAGGAAGATTCTTAAACATCTCTCTTCACACAATTTTCTTTCAGATCGTCAGTATGAGTTACCAGTTGTAGTTGGTTACTGTTCTTCACCTAAAGGTATTAACAGATGTGTTTCTCAGAGTTCTGACCAATCAACCACTCTCTTCCTTTTATTTATTATTGATTTTTTATTTCATACTCCCTGACCTATACGCTCCTACATTACAGAAGCCATCCTGTAATGAAAAGTTTACAAAAAAAAAGTATTTATGTATTTCTACCAAAGTGGAGGGCTTGCTAGTTTAAACTGACTCACTTCCTTCAACAAAAACTTATTAAGCCCTTTTATCAATCCTGTTAACATATATATACATATACATATATATATATATATATATGTATGTATGTTAAGAGATTAATCATATATATATATATATGTTAAGAGATTAATCACCAATATTAACATCCTCTAGCCTAGCAGGAACCCTTCTAAATCGAGGAAGTGAAGACATATCTACTGACAAGAAGTACCTAGTGACAGTACTTTCTTCCAGGAAAGGTTAGGTCCTTCATCATTAGACATATTTCAAAGAGTTTAACAGTCATACCAGCATTAGCCTATATATATATATATATATATATATATATATATATATATATATATATAGCCGATTTAACTAATCTCTGAACGAATTACGACGAGAAGTATATTTAATAGATAGATAAATATCAATATAAAACAAAAACATGTGCAACAGACACACATACCTTATCACTCTAGCGATTAAGCTGTCAATAAACGTGAATTCGGTAAACATTTTATGAGAAAGATCACTGGTTCAGACCACACAACCCTAGAACAAATGAAAGTATGTATTTCTTTAAAAGTTTGACCAATAAATAGCGGAACCCAGGAACAATCCCTATGGCTTAGCTGAATGTTGGTCAGTCCAAAGTCTGAATAGTCTGAACGCCGCCGAAGATCTTGTTATAGTTGACCGTCCTCGGTTGACATTAGCTTAATAGTGATTTACTTCTAGGATTCATTTCAACATAGCACTTGGTAAATCATTTACACACGACTAAAACACAATTCTCTCGCTCTCTCCACGTACTCACACACACACACACACGCACACACACACACACACATATATATAATTAAGATTCCATCACAGATGCGAGACAAATCGACAACAGGGGCAGACACATGGAGTGCCACATTTCCGAAAAAATGTAAAGAGACTATTGCCAAACCGCTATACTTACTATGGAGGAAATCATTCTACACGTAGCAAATTCCACTGTCATTAAAGAATGCAAACATTGCCCCATTATTCAAAGATGTTAAGAGAGCAATGCCTAAGAATCTTCGGCTGGTAGCTCTCACAACACAACTTATAAAATGCTTTGAACGTATAGTTAGAAGCGAAACTACCTACTATCTACAAGGAAAGAGCTTATACATCCCAATTCAACATGGTTTCAGGGCTGGAAAATCATGGCTATCACAGCTATTAGACCACCAGGAGAGAATATTGGAAACACTGAGCCGAGGACAAAACATAGATGTAATATATACTGACTTTGCTAAAGCCTTTGATGTGTCCATGGAATTATAGCATATAAACTTAAGAATACGAGAGTTATTATAAAGCTGGGAAGGTGGATATTTAATTTCTTAACGCAAAGAACACAAAGATTGGTGGTAAATGGAGTCAAATCGGAAGCATCGTAAGTAGAGAGCTCTGTCCCACAAGTGACAGTACTCGCGCCCTAGCTATTCATAATAATGAATGCATATATTGTTGCAGATATCACTGAAAGTATTGTATAATTTTTTCGCAGATGGCATAAAGACATGCATGGAAATATTGAGCGAAGATGTCATAGAAAGAATACAATACCCCATTGAAACATTGTTCCAGTGGGTAGAAGATAACAATATGAAGTTGAACGAAGAAAATTTCCCACTTCTAAGATATGGTAATAACAAGGAGCTACAGAAAAAGGGTGCAAAACTCAGCAAGCCAAATATATAACACCAAATCCATAAGTCATGGATCTTGGGGTGATAATGCCGTCAGTTACAGAATTCAGAAAGCACTATAACAAAATTACATCGGCTAGAAAACAATAGGCATAATCTGGAGGAGCTTCCCCAGCAGAAAAGCAAACATTATGCAGCCCCCGTTGCTGACAGAAGGTGCGTAGCACACCCAGACAGAATTCCCTTTGACCCGATTAGGATAGTTGCATGTTGTTTATTATTTGCTCGCTCATTGCTATTTCGTCATATATGGTGCGGAAGTGAAAATGTATTATCACTTCCACACAAACTACGTGATGTATTTACATACACGCAAACATTGACATCTGGTTAGAAAATCTTTTATCTCCTCTGTGATCACATAAGCAGAGTTAATTATAGTGATGCCCCCCCCCCCCCAATTACACGCAGTGATCGTCCGTTTAGTAGTCTCGTACGTATTTGAGTTGGAAAAAGAGGTTGACAATTTAGAAATCTTCATTACCAACTCTTAAGAACTCCAAGATTTATCAGTAAAAAGGTACCTTTTGAGCTACTTGTATAATAGGAATGTTTTGTCGAAGGGTCTACAGATGAAAGTGTAGCTGACATGAATCAGTACAGGTATGGTTAGGCGTGCCCTTGCTACGTCATCTGTAATGTATGATTTCACTAAGGGTGGCTGCTATCATTTTGTCTGTGTTTATGAGCACTCTTTTGAGCTCTTGATTGTAAAAGCCTGTAATAATAGAATACTAGAACATTTGATAATGTTAAGCCGACGAAGCGTCTGAGAAAAATTTTTAATTTAGAGGAAAAAATAAAAGTATTAACTTTGTATACATTACGGTTAAATTTCTTTCGTTTAGCACAGATTTGAAAAATTGATGATTGCGTTATATATATATATATATATATATATATATATATATATATATATATATATATATATGTTAACCCCTCCGTCTATGGCCCTAAGTCGGTTCGGAATCGACGGGGGGTTCTGGTTAGGAGGCAGCAACGGATATTTCTTCTATAACATTCTAATTCTTTTCGGTCGCCTCTTGTTAAACTCTTGGCTACAGACTCGCCAGACTGTTATGCCAATATCTTCTATGGTGCTTGGGTTGTCTCTTTCTCTCGCTTTATGGGTCGACGATTATTAATTCTTCTCTTGCTATAATACTCTGATACTTTCTCTTGGTACTAAACTTATCGATTTTTCTTTTATAACTTATCGACTTAACTGACTAAGTTCTTCTGAAGAGAGCACGGCTCGAAGGGGAAAATAAAAAGTTTCTCTTACGGTAGTTTACTTCTAAAAATGTACAGGTAGTGCTCTGAATTTACAGGGGTAGAGGTTCGACCTCTTTCGACCATGGCTCAGGCCGGAATCTAAAAAGTTAAGGAGGCAAGGGGCCTCTGCCCCCTCCTCGCAGCGAGGCTGCTAACAAAGGAGTCGTAATGAAGTGCCGTAATGAAGTGACTTAATGAAGTGCTAATATGAAGTGACTTAATTTTTACAAATACATGTATAATATAAACCTAAATGTTGGGGGAAGACAGTTGAAGGTTAAGTTCCCACCTTTTAAACACATGATCAGATGTTTGAAAAATTCCAAATAAAAATAAAAAAAATAAAAATAACAAAAACTAATTTGTATTTTTCGCCGAGTCTACATTTATGAAGACGATATCATTTCGTAATAGTACATAGGTACAATTTAAGTACACCACTGAGCACATTTTCGTTTTGGTCTATTACAATTATGATTACAATTACCAATTAATTCATATTCACTTATTGTTTAATTACACTTCCATTTAAAGTACATTCTTACATTACCGTATATATTAAATCATTACATTTAATTACAGTTTCAATGAAGTACATTACGAGTTATTATTAATTACAGTTTCATTAAAGTACATTACGTTATATTAAATTAAAGTATTACAGTTAATTACAATTAAACAGTTACTATAACTTTTTTTTTTTTTTACAGTGTTTCATATTAATAGACAATTAAGATGTTAGAAATATAATACAAAGTACATGGGCACATACGGTATGGATTTATATACAACATATGTTATAATATGTTATAAATTTGAAATCAGAGGGACAGGAGGTTTCACGTTTTCAGATGTTTGATTTATGCTGATTTGCGAATTGCGTACACTTGCATAAGCGTTTATGAATATCTTGCGAGGGGTGAACGCACTTGAAAAAATAATAAAAAAAACAATACGAGAACGTATTTGAGCGTTTTCGAACGAATGCAAAAGTTTTGCGTTTCATAGATTGACACGAGTAAAAATGAATATTTAATAAAATTTATATAGGATAATGATCAAGATAAAATATGGACGTATGGGGGCGGGGATATGGTCGAATAATAGTTATATTTATACTACATAACATATAAATAATGACTTCTATAGAGTGTACAGTTTTTATTATGATGATAAAGAATTTTCATACATTGCATACTAGAGATATAATGAAGGGAAATTAATGACGGGAAAATGTGACGTCATAGTTATTGAATTTGTACGTATAGTACAAATCATTATTAGGAAGATTTACATGAACGAATTAGAGACAAAGAGTGGGTATCAATGACTAAGAAGTACAACTGCGGGTTCCAATCCTGTTACATGCAATGTGTATGCATAATCTAGGGTCGAGGGTGAGATGGAAGACAATCATAATTAATTATAATAAATTCTATAACAATGAAAAATGGAAAATAGATACGACTAAACCACAGAAATGGTAGATCATAGGGTTGTGACACAAACAAAAATAGGAAGCTACAAATAAAATTTTTATTCAAACCTCGCTTAGGCAATTTTGGTTTCTTATGTAAAAATGAATATGGATTATTCATTGTTCATTTTTACAGTGTTTCCCCCTCTAAAATGGTATTAATACAATAATATAATACAATTAATACAATATAATAGAATTGAGAAAATAACATCCAACGAATTCATATTAGATGATGACATTCTTTTTTACAATACAAGTTTTATACAGAACGAGTTCGGGTAGTTGAGTACAATGCAGAGTATCAAATCTTTAAAATGACACTTGCTTACAAAATATAAAAAATTCAAAGATTAAAACTTTAATTTTAGACAAACAATTAAGTTAGACAAACAATGATATGGTTAAAATTTTTACAAAATTTTATTTTTCTGTGGGAAAAATTACGTACATAATGAATAGAGTAGATAAAAGGGAAAAACGTAAATCGTACAATCTATAAACTAATTTTTATTGACTAGCGTTGGTAAAAATAGAATTACGTAATGGATGATGTATAGACCTGTGGTCAAGTGTGTATTTATGTGTACTAGGTACAAAGTGTGTATCTTACAATTTCGAGGGACAGATTAGCCGAGAGGATTGTTCAATTAACTGAATAAATGCATGAGCAAGATATATTAGAAAGCAAAAATGATTAAGATTAAATTACATAGTTAGCACTTACACGTAATGAAATAGTTTATTGTGATATCCAATGATTTTAGCATAAGGGTTGTATATATAGTATATATAGTGTGCATACATGCATTTTTATTGACTGTTGTAGGTACAAATCGAATTACGTAGTGGATGATGTATAGACCTGTGGTCTAGTGTGTATTTTTTGTGTACTAGATACAAAGTGTGTATCTTACAATTTTTGAGGGACAGATTAGCCGATAGGATTCTTCAATTAACTGAATAAATGCCTGAGCAAAAATTTATATATAGTTAGCAAAAATGCTTAAGATTATAAATAGCATAGTTAGCACTTACACGCAATGAAATAGTTTATTATGATCTCCAATGATTTTAGCATAAAGTTTGTATATATAGTATATATAGTGTGCATACATGCGTGTGTATGTGTAGGGATTTGGAAGGTTTTTGAATGAACAAAATTTAAAAATAATGTATAATAATTTAAGATGGGTTTAGGGTTATAAAATCTTTTAAGTTTAAGTCAATTATTGTTAAAATCTAATTAGAGGTAGTATTAATGATGGTGTATGCATATGAGTTTCATGTAAAAGTGACTTGAAGTACGGAAAGAAAATGAATTCGAATATGTGTCAAAAGTAATAGAATTCAATTAGGATTATCGATTGTACGTAATTAAATCAGTTACACGTATATTAAGGTAATAAAAAAAACGTACTTAGAGGAACTTACAATTAATGAAAGTAAATCTCACGGTTTTAAAATTGAATTTTGACACACAATTAAATTCGACTACTAAAATTCATAGCCATATACTGTAGTAGTATGTCAATTTGACCATAATTTTCGTTTGATACCTTACAAATGGTACAATAACAATTTAAGGACAGTTACTTACGATTAATTGAACAAAAGAAAATTAAAATACAAATTAAAAATAGAGATCAATTATAAACTATAATGAACTAAACATATACTGTAATATAAAAAACACTTAACCTAAATTGTGGTTATGTTCCATCGTACCAAAGAGGAATTAACCATGGTTGAACCATTTCTCTGGTTGACACGGTTCAACTGGGGTTGGGGGTGTTAAAATAAATTAAATTAAAAAAACAAAGTTTGGAGTACGACATTCGGGGGAATTGAGTGACTAAGCAGGGGGTATAAGTCTGAAATTGACAATTACATCTTTTGTGAGCACTTTGCTCTTTAAAAAAAAAGATTGCTTGTCACACTACTTAAAAATTAAAAGAGTTCAACAAACGGAGGGACGGCATGTTCCTCATATACATTACAATAATTACCAAAATCGTTACAACCTTTGTAAAAACGGTTTTGTTACAAATAATAAAATGTCATTTTACCTATATATTTATATACGCAACAATGGCATGAAAAGAAAAGACAGATCGGTCAATTTCCTTCTTACAAACAAAAAAAAGTTAAACTAAAGACACAAACCGGTCAATTTAGATTGAATTTAATTCTTTTTTTTTTCAACAAAAAAAAAAGGTTGAATTAAATTCTTAAATTACATTTTCTTAAATTAAATTTTCTTAAACTACAAAGAAAAAGTTGAATTCAATTGACTGCATTGAAATGAATGGGGATTTGAAACTAACAGAGACTGACTTAAAACAAAACTCTCTGACTTAAAACAAAACTCTCTGACTTCAAATAAAACTCTCTGACTTCAAATATAACTCTCTGACTTCAATAAAAACTCTCTGACTTCAAATAAAACTCTCTGACTTCAAATAAAACTCTGACTTCAAATAAAACTCTGACTTGAACTATCAAATTCTGAAACTAACTTGAACTCTATCAAGTATTCTTGAAACTAACTTGAACTCTATCAAGTATTCTTGAAACTAACTTGAACTCTATCAAGTATTCTTGAAACTAACTTGAACTCTATCAAGTATTCTTGAAACTAACTTGAACTCTATCAAGTATTCTTGAAACTAACTTGAACTCTATCAAGTATTCTTGAAACTAACTTGAACTCTATCAAGTATTCTTGAAACTAACTTGAACTCTATCAAGTATTCTTGAAACTAACTTGAACTCTATCAAGTATTCTTGAAACTAACTTGAACTCTATCAAGTATTCTTGAAACTAACTTGAACTCTATCAAGTATTCTTGAAACTAACTTGAACTCTATCAAGTATTCTTGAAACTAACTTGAACTCTATCAAGTATTCTTGAAACTAACTTGAACTCTATCAAGTATTCTTGAAACTAACTTGAACTCTATCAAGTATTCTTGAAACTAACTTGAACTCTATCAAGTATTCTGAAACTGTCTAACTTGAACGCTTGTCAAGTATCTTGAAACTTAACTGTCTAACTTGAACGCTTGTCAAGTATTTCTATAAATCTCTGGGGCGGTTGTCCCTTTTGGCGCAACGTTCTGACTTCAAAAACTGACTTCAAAAATGACTTCAAAAAATGACTTCAAAAAATGACTTCAAAACTGACTTCAAAATTACTTCAAGTATCTCTCTAAATCTATAAACTCTCTATAAACACTCTCTTTCTTAATTTGCAAGTCAATTCAATTCAATAATTTGAAAAAAATTTGCAAACAAAAATATAAAATGTAAACAACATTTCACTCTAATGTACACGAAGGTACTGTACTATTATGTTTGGTACATAAAATAAAATTATTCTATACTGACTATAGTAGTGAAAATAACTGAAATTCTCTCTCTGAAATTAATTCTCTCTGAAATTAATTCTCTCTGAAATTAATTCTCTCTGAAATTAATTCTCTCTGAAATTAATTCTTCTTACTTTTAACTTTTCTTACTTTTAACTTTTGTGAAAATTACTGTTTCACTAAAAAAAAGTGTATCACTCGTGTCTGAAGTGTTCACTGTGTTTCTTGTAAATTCTGACTCCATACTAAATATTAACTGTTAATAATGCTGACTTTTCAAATGTTTACAAATTTCTTAAAAAAACAAACTCTGTACTTAACAAAATTTCTACTGGCAAAATCCTCAGAGACGTGTCCTGAAGACGTCTTGCTGGCTACTTCTTCTTGGATGAAAACTAGGCGTGGAGAACTTGGAGTCGTGACACACCTGTTCAAGGGTGGATGTTACGAACTAGAAGTCGTGACACGCCGGTCAACTGGTTTTATCCTGATGCAGGGTAATTTCTATCTTGGCCAAAGAGTGGCCACTTGTTAAAATCTTCTTAAAATCTTCTTCTTCTTAAAATCTTCTTCTTCTTAAAATATTCTTCTTCTTAAAATATTCTTCTTCTTAAAATATTATTCTTCTTAAAATATTCTTCTTAAAATAATATTCTTCTTAAAATATTCTTCTTAAAATATTCTTCTTCTTAAAATATTCTTTTTCTTAAAATATTCTTCTTCTTAAAATCTTTTTCTTATCCTGGGGCAGGGTCGCCAGACTGTTAACCCCTCCGTCTATGGCCCTAAGTCGGTTCTAAATCGACGGGGGGTTCTGGTTAGGAGGCAGCAACGGATATTTCTTCTATAACATTCTAATTCTTTTCGGTCGCCTCTTGTTAAACTCTTGGCTACAGACTCGCCAGACTGTTATGCCAATATCTTCTATGGTGCTTGGGTTGTCTCTTTCTCTCGCTTTATGGGTCGACGATTATTAATTCTTCTCTTGCTATAATACTCTGATACTTTCTCTTGGTACTAAACTTATCGATTTTTCTTTTATAACTTATCGACTTAACTGACTAAGTTCTTCTGAAGAGAGCACGGCTCGAAGGGGAAAATAAAAAGTTTCTCTTACGGTAGTTTACTTCTAAAAATGTACAGGTAGTGCTCTGAATTTACAGGGGTAGAGGTTCGACCTCTTTCGACCATGGCTCAGGCCGGAATCTAAAAAGTTAAGGAGGCAAGGGGCCTCTGCCCCCTCCTCGCAGCGAGGCTGCTAACAAAGGAGTCGTAATGAAGTGCCGTAATGAAGTGACTTAATGAAGTGCTAATATGAAGTGACTTAATTTTTACAAATACATGTATAATATAAACCTAAATGTTGGGGGAAGACAGTTGAAGGTTAAGTTCCCACCTTTTAAACACATGATCAGATGTTTGAAAAATTCCAAATAAAAATAAAAAAATAAAAATAACAAAAACTAATTTGTATTTTTCGCCGAGTCTACATTTATGAAGACGATATCATTTCGTAATAGTACATAGGTACAATTTAAGTACACCACTGAGCACATTTTCGTTTTGGTCTATTACAATTATGATTACAATTACCAATTAATTCATATTCACTTATTGTTTAATTACACTTCCATTTAAAGTACATTCTTACATTACCGTATATATTAAATCATTACATTTAATTACAGTTTCAATGAAGTACATTACGAGTTATTATTAATTACAGTTTCATTAAAGTACATTACGTTATATTAAATTAAAGTATTACAGTTAATTACAATTAAACAGTTACTATAACTTTGTTTTTTTTTTTACAGTGTTTCATATTAATAGACAATTAAGATGTTAGAAATATAATACAAAGTACATGGGCACATACGGTATGGATTTATATACAACATATGTTATAATATGTTATAAATTTGAAATCAGAGGGACAGGAGGTTTCACGTTTTCAGATGTTTGATTTATGCTGATTTGCGAATTGCGTACACTTGCATAAGCGTTTATGAATATCTTGCGAGGGGTGAACGCACTTGAAAAAATAATAAAAAAAACAATACGAGAACGTATTTGAGCGTTTTCGAACGAATGCAAAAGTTTTGCGTTTCATAGATTGACACGAGTAAAAATGAATATTTAATAAAATTTATATAGGATAATGATCAAGATAAAATATGGACGTATGGGGGCGGGGATATGGTCGAATAATAGTTATATTTATACTACATAACATATAAATAATGACTTCTATAGAGTGTACAGTTTTTATTATGATGATAAAGAATTTTCATACATTGCATACTAGAGATATAATGAAGGGAAATTAATGACGGGAAAATGTGACGTCATAGTTATTGAATTTGTACGTATAGTACAAATCATTATTAGGAAGATTTACATGAACGAATTAGAGACAAAGAGTGGGTATCAATGACTAAGAAGTACAACTGCGGGTTCCAATCCTGTTACATGCAATGTGTATGCATAATCTAGGGTCGAGGGTGAGATGGAAGACAATCATAATTAATTATAATAAATTCTATAACAATGAAAAATGGAAAATAGATACGACTAAACCACAGAAATGGTAGATCATAGGGTTGTGACACAAACAAAAATAGGAAGCTACAAATAAAATTTTTATTCAAACCTCGCTTAGGCAATTTTGGTTTCTTATGTAAAAATGAATATGGATTATTCATTGTTCATTTTTACAGTGTTTCCCCCTCTAAAATGGTATTAATACAATAATATAATACAATTAATACAATATAATAGAATTGAGAAAATAACATCCAACGAATTCATATTAGATGATGACATTCTTTTTTACAATACAAGTTTTATACAGAACGAGTTCGGGTAGTTGAGTACAATGCAGAGTATCAAATCTTTAAAATGACACTTGCTTACAAAATATAAAAAATTCAAAGATTAAAACTTTAATTTTAGACAAACAATTAAGTTAGACAAACAATGATATGGTTAAAATTTTTACAAAATTTTATTTTTCTGTGGGAAAAATTACGTACATAATGAATAGAGTAGATAAAAGGGAAAAACGTAAATCGTACAATCTATAAACTAATTTTTATTGACTAGCGTTGGTAAAAATAGAATTACGTAATGGATGATGTATAGACCTGTGGTCAAGTGTGTATTTATGTGTACTAGGTACAAAGTGTGTATCTTACAATTTCGAGGGACAGATTAGCCGAGAGGATTGTTCAATTAACTGAATAAATGCATGAGCAAGATATATTAGAAAGCAAAAATGATTAAGATTAAATTACATAGTTAGCACTTACACGTAATGAAATAGTTTATTGTGATATCCAATGATTTTAGCATAAGGGTTGTATATATAGTATATATAGTGTGCATACATGCATTTTTATTGACTGTTGTAGGTACAAATCGAATTACGTAGTGGATGATGTATAGACCTGTGGTCTAGTGTGTATTTTTTGTGTACTAGATACAAAGTGTGTATCTTACAATTTTTGAGGGACAGATTAGCCGATAGGATTCTTCAATTAACTGAATAAATGCCTGAGCAAAAAAAATTTATATATAGTTAGCAAAAATGCTAAGATTATAAATAGCATAGTTAGCACTTACACGCAATGAAAAGTTTTATTATGATCTCCAATGATTTTAGCATAAAGTTTGTAGATATAGTATATAATAGTGTGCATACATGCGTGTGTATGTGTAGGGATTTGGAAGGTTTTTGAATGAACAAAATTTAAAAATAATGTATAATAATTTAAGATGGGTTTAGGGTTATAAAATCTTTTAAGTTTAAGTCAATTATTGTTAAAATCTAATTAGAGGTAGTATTAATGATGGTGTATGCATATGAGTTTCATGTAAAAGTGACTTGAAGTACGGAAAGAAAAATGAATTCGAATATGTGTCAAAAGTAATAGAATTCAATTAGGATTATCGATTGTACGTAATTAAATCAGTTACACGTATATTAAGTAATAAAAAAAACGTACTTAGAGGAACTTACAATTAATGAAAGTAAATCTCACGGTTTTAAAATTGAATTTTGACACACAATTAAATTCGACTACTAAAATTCATAGCCATATACTGTAGTAGTATGTCAATTTGACCATAATTTTCGTTTGATACCTTACAAATGGTACAATAACAATTTAAGGACAGTTACTTACGATTAATTGAACAAAAGAAAATTAAAATACAAATTAAAAATAGAGATCAATTATAAACTATAATGAACTAAACATATACTGTAATATAAAAAAACACTTAACCTAAATTGTGGTTATGTTCCATCGTACCAAAGAGGAATTAACATGGTTGAAACCATTTCTTGGTTGACACGGTTCAACTGGGGTTTGGGGGTGTTAAAATAAATTAAATTAAAAAAAACAAAGTTTTGGAGTACGACATTCGGGGGAATTGAGTGACTAAGCAGGGGTATAAGTCTGAAATTGACAATTACATCTTTTGTGAGCACTTGCTCTTTAAAAAAAAAGATTGCTTGTCACACTACTTAAAAATTAAAGAGTTCAACAAACGGAGGGACGGCATGTTCCTCATATACATTACAATAATTACCAAAATCGTTACAACCTTTGTAAAAACGGTTTTGTTACAAATAATAAAATGTCATTTTACCTATATATTTATATACGCAACAATGGCATGAAAAGAAAAGACAGATCGGTCAATTTCCTTCCTTACAAAAAAAAAAGTTAAACTAAAGACACAAACCGGTCAATTTAGATTGAATTTAATTCTTTTTTTTTCACACAAAAAAAAAGGTTGAATTAAATTCTTAAATTACATTTTCTTAAATTAAATTTTCTTAAACTACAAAGAAAAAGTTGAATTCAATTGACTGCATTGAAATGAATGGGGATTTGAAACTAACAGAGACTGACTTAAAACAAAACTCTCTGACTTAAAACAAAACTCTCTGACTTCAAATAAAACTCTCTGACTTCAAATAAACTCTCTGACTTCAAAATAAAACTCTCTGAACTTCAAATAAAACTACTTGACTTCAAATAAAACTCTTACTTCAATAATGTCTGACTTGAACTCTATCAAGTATTCTTGAAACTAACTTGAACTCTATCAAGTATTCTTGAAACTAACTTGAACTCTATCAAGTATTCTTGAAACTAACTTGAACTCTATCAAGTATTCTTGAAACTAACTTGAACTCTATCAAGTATCTTGAAACTAACTTGAACTCTATCAAGTATTCTTGAAACTAACTTGAACTCTATCAAGTATTCTTGAAACTAACTTGAACTCTATCAAGTATTCTTGAAACTAACTTGAACTCTATCAAGTATTCTTGAAACTAACTTGAACTCTATCAAGTATTCTTGAAACTAACTTGAACTCTATCAAGTATTCTTGAAACTAACTTGAACTCTATCAAGTATTCTTGAAACTAACTTGAACTCTATCAAGTATTCTGAAACTGTCTAACTTGAACGCTTGTCAAGTATCTTGAAACTTAAACTGTCTAACTTGAACGCTTGTCAAGTATTTCTATAAATCTCTGGGGCGGTTGTCCCTTTTGGCGCAACGTTCTGACTTCAAAAACTGACTTCAAAAATGACTTCAAAAAATGACTTCAAAAAATGACTTCAAAACTGACTTCAAAATTACTTCAAGTATCTCTCTAAATCTATAAACTCTCTATAAACACTCTCTTTCTTAATTTGCAAGTCAATTCAATTCAATAATTTGAAAAAAATTTGCAAACAAAAATATAAAATGTAAACAACATTTCACTCTAATGTACACGAAGGTACTGTACTATTATGTTTGGTACATAAAATAAAATTATTCTATACTGACTATAGTAGTGAAAATAACTGAAATTCTCTCTCTGAAATTAATTCTCTCTGAAATTAATTCTCTCTGAAATTAATTCTCTCTGAAATTAATTCTCTCTGAAATTAATTCTCTTACTTTTAACTTTTCTTACTTTTAACTTTTGTGAAAATTACTGTTTCACTAAAAAAAAGTGTATCACTCGTGTCTGAAGTGTTCACTGTGTTTCTTGTAAATTCTGACTCCATACTAAATATTAACTGTTAATAATGCTGACTTTTCAAATGTTTACAAATTTCTTAAAAAAACAAACTCTGTACTTAACAAAATTTCTACTGGCAAAATCCTCAGAGACGTGTCCTGAAGACGTCTTGCTGGCTACTTCTTCTTGGATGAAAACTAGGCGTGGAGAACTTGGAGTCGTGACACACCTGTTCAAGGGTGGATGTTACGAACTAGAAGTCGTGACACGCCGGTCAACTGGTTTTATCCTGATGCAGGGTAATTTCTATCTTGGCCAAAGAGTGGCCACTTGTTAAAATCTTCTTAAAATCTTCTTCTTCTTAAATCTTCTTCTTCTTAAAATATTCTTCTTCTTAAAATATTCTTCTTCTTAAAATATTATTCTTCTTAAAAATATTCTTCTTCTTAAAATAATATTCTTCTTAAAATATTCTTCTTAAAATATTCTTCTTCTTAAAATATTCTTTTTCTTAAAATATTCTTCTTCTTAAAATCTTTTTCTTATCCTGGGGCAGGGTCGCCAGACTGTTAACCCCTCCGTCTATGGCCCTAAGTCGGTTCTAAATCGACGGGGGGTTCTGGTTAGGAGGCAGCAACGGATATTTCTTCTATAACATTCTAATTCTTTTCGGTCGCCTCTTGTTAAACTCTTGGCTACAGACTCGCCAGACTGTTATGCCAATATCTTCTATGGTGCTTGGGTTGTCTCTTTCTCTCGCTTTATGGGTCGACGATTATTAATTCTTCTCTTGCTATAATACTCTGATACTTTCTCTTGGTACTAAACTTATCGATTTTTCTTTTATAACTTATCGACTTAACTGACTAAGTTCTTCTGAAGAGAGCACGGCTCGAAGGGGAAAATAAAAAGTTTCTCTTACGGTAGTTTACTTCTAAAAATGTACAGGTAGTGCTCTGAATTTACAGGGGTAGAGGTTCGACCTCTTTCGACCATGGCTCAGGCCGGAATCTAAAAGTTAAGGAGGCAAGGGGCCTCTGCCCCCTCCTCGCAGCGAGGCTGCTAACAAAGGAGTCGTAATGAAGTGCCGTAATGAAGTGACTTAATGAAGTGCTAATATGAAGTGACTTAATTTTTACAAATACATGTATAATATAAACCTAAATGTTGGGGGAAGACAGTTGAAGGTTAAGTTCCCACCTTTTAAACACATGATCAGATGTTTGAAAAATTCCAAATAAAAATAAAAAAAATAAAAATAACAAAAACTAATTTGTATTTTTCGCCGAGTCTACATTTATGAAGACGATATCATTTCGTAATAGTACATAGGTACAATTTAAGTACACCACTGAGCACATTTTCGTTTTGGTCTATTACAATTATGATTACAATTACCAATTAATTCATATTCACTTATTGTTTAATTACACTTCCATTTAAAGTACATTCTTACATTACCGTATATATTAAATCATTACATTTAATTACAGTTTCAATGAAGTACATTACGAGTTATTATTAATTACAGTTTCATTAAAGTACATTACGTTATATTAAATTAAAGTATTACAGTTAATTACAATTAAACAGTTACTATAACTTTGTTTTTTTTTTTACAGTGTTTCATATTAATAGACAATTAAGATGTTAGAAATATAATACAAAGTACATGGGCACATACGGTATGGATTTATATACAACATATGTTATAATATGTTATAAATTTGAAATCAGAGGGACAGGAGGTTTCACGTTTTCAGATGTTTGATTTATGCTGATTTGCGAATTGCGTACACTTGCATAAGCGTTTATGAATATCTTGCGAGGGGTGAACGCACTTGAAAAATAATAAAAAAAACAATACGAGAACGTATTTGAGCGTTTTCGAACGAATGCAAAAGTTTTGCGTTTCATAGATTGACACGAGTAAAAATGAATATTTAATAAAATTTATATAGGATAATGATCAAGATAAAATATGGACGTATGGGGGCGGGGATATGGTCGAATAATAGTTATATTTATACTACATAACATATAAATAATGACTTCTATAGAGTGTACAGTTTTTATTATGATGATAAAGAATTTTCATACATTGCATACTAGAGATATAATGAAGGGAAATTAATGACGGGAAAATGTGACGTCATAGTTATTGAATTTGTACGTATAGTACAAATCATTATTAGGAAGATTTACATGAACGAATTAGAGACAAAGAGTGGGTATCAATGACTAAGAAGTACAACTGCGGGTTCCAATCCTGTTACATGCAATGTGTATGCATAATCTAGGGTCGAGGGTGAGATGGAAGACAATCATAATTAATTATAATAAATTCTATAACAATGAAAAATGGAAAATAGATACGACTAAACCACAGAAATGGTAGATCATAGGGTTGTGACACAAACAAAAATAGGAAGCTACAAATAAAATTTTATTCAAACCTCGCTTAGGCAATTTTGGTTTCTTATGTAAAAATGAATATGGATTATTCATTGTTCATTTTTACAGTGTTTCCCCCTCTAAAATGGTATTAATACAATAATATAATACAATTAATACAATATAATAGAATTGAGAAAATAACATCCAACGAATTCATATTAGATGATGACATTCTTTTTTACAATACAAGTTTTATACAGAACGAGTTCGGGTAGTTGAGTACAATGCAGAGTATCAAATCTTTAAAATGACACTTGCTTACAAAATATAAAAAATTCAAAGATTAAAACTTTAATTTTAGACAAACAATTAAGTTAGACAAACAATGATATGGTTAAAATTTTTACAAAATTTTATTTTTCTGTGGGAAAAATTACGTACATAATGAATAGAGTAGATAAAAGGGAAAAACGTAAATCGTACAATCTATAAACTAATTTTTATTGACTAGCGTTGGTAAAAATAGAATTACGTAATGGATGATGTATAGACCTGTGGTCAAGTGTGTATTTATGTGTACTAGGTACAAAGTGTGTATCTTACAATTTCGAGGGACAGATTAGCCGAGAGGATTGTTCAATTAACTGAATAAATGCATGAGCAAGATATATTAGAAAGCAAAAATGATTAAGATTAAATTACATAGTTAGCACTTACACGTAATGAAATAGTTTATTGTGATATCCAATGATTTTAGCATAAGGGTTGTATATATAGTATATATAGTGTGCATACATGCATTTTTATTGACTGTTGTAGGTACAAATCGAATTACGTAGTGGATGATGTATAGACCTGTGGTCTAGTGTGTATTTTTTGTGTACTAGATACAAAGTGTGTATCTTACAATTTTTGAGGACAGATTAGCCGATAGGATTCTTCAATTAACTGAATAAATGCCTGAGCAAAAATTTATATATAGTTAGCAAAAATGCTTAAGATTATAAATAGCATAGTTAGCACTTACACGCAATGAAATAGTTTATTATGATCTCCAATGATTTTAGCATAAAGTTGTATATATAGTATATATAGTGTGCATACATGCGTGTGTATGTGTAGGATTTGGAAGGTTTTTGAATGAACAAAATTTAAAAATAATGTATAATAATTTAAGATGGGTTTAGGGTTATAAAATCTTTTAAGTTTAAGTCAATTATTGTTAAAATCTAATTAGAGGTAGTATTAATGATGGTGTATGCATATGAGTTTCATGTAAAAGTGACTTGAAGTACGGAAAGAAAATGAATTCGAATATGTGTCAAAAGTAATAGAATTCAATTAGGATTATCGATTGTACGTAATTAAATCAGTTACACGTATATTAAGGTAATAAAAAAAACGTACTTAGAGGAACTTACAATTAATGAAAGTAAATCTCACGGTTTTAAAATTGAATTTTGACACACAATTAAATTCGACTACTAAAATTCATAGCCATATACTGTAGTAGTATGTCAATTTGACCATAATTTTCGTTTGATACCTTACAAATGGTACAATAACAATTTAAGGACAGTTACTTACGATTAATTGAACAAAAGAAAATTAAAATACAAATTAAAAATAGAGATCAATTATAAACTATAATGAACTAAACATATACTGTAATATAAAAAACACTTAACCTAAATTGTGGTTATGTTCCATCGTACCAAAGAGGAATTAACCATGGTTGAACCATTTCTCTGGTTGACACGGTTCAACTGGGGTTGGGGGTGTTAAAATAAATTAAATTAAAAAAACAAAGTTTGGAGTACGACATTCGGGGGAATTGAGTGACTAAGCAGGGGGTATAAGTCTGAAATTGACAATTACATCTTTTGTGAGCACTTTGCTCTTTAAAAAAAAGATTGCTTGTCACACTACTTAAAAATTAAAAGAGTTCAACAAACGGAGGGACGGCATGTTCCTCATATACATTACAATAATTACCAAAATCGTTACAACCTTTGTAAAAACGGTTTTGTTACAAATAATAAAATGTCATTTTACCTATATATTTATATACGCAACAATGGCATGAAAAGAAAAGACAGATCGGTCAATTTCCTTCTTACAAACAAAAAAAAGTTAAACTAAAGACACAAACCGGTCAATTTAGATTGAATTTAATTCTTTTTTTTTCAACAAAAAAAAAAGGTTGAATTAAATTCTTAAATTACATTTTCTTAAATTAAATTTTCTTAAACTACAAAGAAAAAGTTGAATTCAATTGACTGCATTGAAATGAATGGGGATTTGAAACTAACACAGAGACTGACTTAAAACAAAACTCTCTGACTTAAAACAAAACTCTCTGACTTCAAATAAAACTCTCTGACTTCAAATATAACTCTCTGACTTCAAATAAAACTCTCTGACTTCAAATAAAACTCTCTGACTTCAAATAAAACTCTCTGACTTCAAATAAAACTCTGACTTGAACTCTATCAAGTATTCTTGAAACTAACTTGAACTCTATCAAGTATTCTTGAAACTAACTTGAACTCTATCAAGTATTCTTGAAACTAACTTGAACTCTATCAAGTATTCTTGAAACTAACTTGAACTCTATCAAGTATTCTTGAAACTAACTTGAACTCTATCAAGTATTCTTGAAACTAACTTGAACTCTATCAAGTATTCTTGAAACTAACTTGAACTCTATCAAGTATTCTTGAAACTAACTTGAACTCTATCAAGTATTCTTGAAACTAACTTGAACTCTATCAAGTATTCTTGAAACTAACTTGAACTCTATCAAGTATTCTTGAAACTAACTTGAACTCTATCAAGTATTCTTGAAACTAACTTGAACTCTATCAAGTATTCTTGAAACTAACTTGAACTCTATCAAGTATTCTTGAAACTAACTTGAACTCTATCAAGTATTCTTGAAACTAACTTGAACTCTATCAAGTATTCTTGAAACTAACTTGAACTCTATCAAGTATTCTGAAACTGTCTAACTTGAACGCTTGTCAAGTATCTTGAAACTTAACTGTCTAACTTGAACGCTTGTCAAGTATTTCTATAAATCTCTGGGGCGGTTGTCCCTTTTGGCGCAACGTTCTGACTTCAAAAACTGACTTCAAAAATGACTTCAAAAAATGACTTCAAAAAATGACTTCAAAACTGACTTCAAAATTACTTCAAGTATCTCTCTAAATCTATAAACTCTCTATAAACACTCTCTTTCTTAATTTGCAAGTCAATTCAATTCAATAATTTGAAAAAAATTTGCAAACAAAAATATAAAATGTAAACAACATTTCACTCTAATGTACACGAAGGTACTGTACTATTATGTTTGGTACATAAAATAAAATTATTCTATACTGACTATAGTAGTGAAAATAACTGAAATTCTCTCTCTGAAATTAATTCTCTCTGAAATTAATTCTCTCTGAAATTAATTCTCTCTGAAATTAATTCTCTCTGAAATTAATTCTCTTACTTTTAACTTTTCTTACTTTTAACTTTTGTGAAAATTACTGTTTCACTAAAAAAAAGTGTATCACTCGTGTCTGAAGTGTTCACTGTGTTTCTTGTAAATTCTGACTCCATACTAAATATTAACTGTTAATAATGCTGACTTTTCAAATGTTTACAAATTTCTTAAAAAAACAAACTCTGTACTTAACAAAATTTCTACTGGCAAAATCCTCAGAGACGTGTCCTGAAGACGTCTTGCTGGCTACTTCTTCTTGGATGAAAACTAGGCGTGGAGAACTTGGAGTCGTGACACACCTGTTCAAGGGTGGATGTTACGAACTAGAAGTCGTGACACGCCGGTCAACTGGTTTTATCCTGATGCAGGGTAATTTCTATCTTGGCCAAAGAGTGGCCACTTGTTAAAATCTTCTTAAAATCTTCTTCTTCTTAAAATCTTCTTCTTCTTAAAATATCTTCTTCTTAAAATATTCTTCTTCTTAAAATATTATTCTTCTTAAAATATTCTTCTTCTTAAAATAATATTCTTCTTAAAATATTCTTCTTAAAATATTCTTCTTCTTAAAATATTCTTTTTCTTAAAATATTCTTCTTCTTAAAATCTTTTTCTTATCCTGGGGCAGGGTCGCCAGACTGTTAACCCCTCCGTCTATGGCCCTAAGTCGGTTCTAAATCGACGGGGGTTCTGGTTAGGAGGCAGCAACGGATATTTCTTCTATAACATTCTAATTCTTTTCGGTCGCCTCTTGTTAAACTCTTGGCTACAGACTCGCCAGACTGTTATGCCAATATCTTCTATGGTGCTTGGGTTGTCTCTTTCTCTCGCTTTATGGGTCGACGATTATTAATTCTTCTCTTGCTATAATACTCTGATACTTTCTCTTGGTACTAAACTTATCGATTTTTCTTTTATAACTTATCGACTTAACTGACTAAGTTCTTCTGAAGAGAGCACGGCTCGAAGGGGAAAATAAAAAGTTTCTCTTACGGTAGTTTACTTCTAAAAATGTACAGGTAGTGCTCTGAATTTACAGGGGTAGAGGTTCGACCTCTTTCGACCATGGCTCAGGCCGGAATCTAAAAAGTTAAGGAGGCAAGGGGCCTCTGCCCCCTCCTCGCAGCGAGGCTGCTAACAAAGGAGTCGTAATGAAGTGCCGTAATGAAGTGACTTAATGAAGTGCTAATATGAAGTGACTTAATTTTTACAAATACATGTATAATATAAACCTAAATGTTGGGGGAAGACAGTTGAAGGTTAAGTTCCCACCTTTTAAACACATGATCAGATGTTTGAAAAATTCCAAATAAAAATAAAAAAAATAAAAATAACAAAAACTAATTTGTATTTTTCGCCGAGTCTACATTTATGAAGACGATATCATTTCGTAATAGTACATAGGTACAATTTAAGTACACCACTGAGCACATTTTCGTTTTGGTCTATTACAATTATGATTACAATTACCAATTAATTCATATTCACTTATTGTTTAATTACACTTCCATTTAAAGTACATTCTTACATTACCGTATATATTAAATCATTACATTTAATTACAGTTTCAATGAAGTACATTACGAGTTATTATTAATTACAGTTTCATTAAAGTACATTACGTTATATTAAATTAAAGTATTACAGTTAATTACAATTAAACAGTTACTATAACTTTGTTTTTTTTTTTACAGTGTTTCATATTAATAGACAATTAAGATGTTAGAAATATAATACAAAGTACATGGGCACATACGGTATGGATTTATATACAACATATGTTATAATATGTTATAAATTTGAAATCAGAGGGACAGGAGGTTTCACGTTTTCAGATGTTTGATTTATGCTGATTTGCGAATTGCGTACACTTGCATAAGCGTTTATGAATATCTTGCGAGGGGTGAACGCACTTGAAAAAATAATAAAAAAAACAATACGAGAACGTATTTGAGCGTTTTCGAACGAATGCAAAAGTTTTGCGTTTCATAGATTGACACGAGTAAAAATGAATATTTAATAAAATTTATATAGGATAATGATCAAGATAAAATATGGACGTATGGGGGCGGGGATATGGTCGAATAATAGTTATATTTATACTACATAACATATAAATAATGACTTCTATAGAGTGTACAGTTTTTATTATGATGATAAAGAATTTTCATACATTGCATACTAGAGATATAATGAAGGGAAATTAATGACGGGAAAATGTGACGTCATAGTTATTGAATTTGTACGTATAGTACAAATCATTATTAGGAAGATTTACATGAACGAATTAGAGACAAAGAGTGGGTATCAATGACTAAGAAGTACAACTGCGGGTTCCAATCCTGTTACATGCAATGTGTATGCATAATCTAGGGTCGAGGGTGAGATGGAAGACAATCATAATTAATTATAATAAATTCTATAACAATGAAAAATGGAAAATAGATACGACTAAACCACAGAAATGGTAGATCATAGGGTTGTGACACAAACAAAAATAGGAAGCTACAAATAAAATTTTTATTCAAACCTCGCTTAGGCAATTTTGGTTTCTTATGTAAAAATGAATATGGATTATTCATTGTTCATTTTTACAGTGTTTCCCCCTCTAAAATGGTATTAATACAATAATATAATACAATTAATACAATATAATAGAATTGAGAAAATAACATCCAACGAATTCATATTAGATGATGACATTCTTTTTTACAATACAAGTTTTATACAGAACGAGTTCGGGTAGTTGAGTACAATGCAGAGTATCAAATCTTTAAAATGACACTTGCTTACAAAATATAAAAAATTCAAAGATTAAAACTTTAATTTTAGACAAACAATTAAGTTAGACAAACAATGATATGGTTAAAATTTTTACAAAATTTTATTTTTCTGTGGGAAAAATTACGTACATAATGAATAGAGTAGATAAAAGGGAAAAACGTAAATCGTACAATCTATAAACTAATTTTTATTGACTAGCGTTGGTAAAAATAGAATTACGTAATGGATGATGTATAGACCTGTGGTCAAGTGTGTATTTATGTGTACTAGGTACAAAGTGTGTATCTTACAATTTCGAGGGACAGATTAGCCGAGAGGATTGTTCAATTAACTGAATAAATGCATGAGCAAGATATATTAGAAAGCAAAAATGATTAAGATTAAATTACATAGTTAGCACTTACACGTAATGAAATAGTTTATTGTGATATCCAATGATTTTAGCATAAGGGTTGTATATATAGTATATAGTGTGCATACATGCATTTTTATTGACTGTTGTAGGTACAAATCGAATTACGTAGTGGATGATGTATAGACCTGTGGTCTAGTGTGTATTTTTTGTGTACTAGATACAAAGTGTGTATCTTACAATTTTTGAGGGACAGATTAGCCGATAGGATTCTTCAATTAACTGAATAAATGCCTGCCTGAGCAAAAAATGCTTAAGATTATAAATAGCATAGTTAGCACTTACACGCAATGAAATAGTTTATTATGATCTCCAATGATTTTAGCATAAAGTTTGTATATATAGTATATATAGTGTGCATACATGCGTGTGTATGTGTAGGATTTGGAAGGTTTTTGAATGAACAAAATTTAAAAATAATGTATAATAATTTAAGATGGGTTTAGGGTTATAAAATCTTTTAAGTTTAAGTCAATTATTGTTAAAATCTAATTAGAGGTAGTATTAATGATGGTGTATGCATATGAGTTTCATGTAAAAGTGACTTGAAGTACGGAAAGAAAATGAATTCGAATATGTGTCAAAAGTAATAGAATTCAATTAGGATTATCGATTGTACGTAATTAAATCAGTTACACGTATATTAAGGTAATAAAAAAAACGTACTTAGAGGAACTTACAATTAATGAAAGTAAATCTCACGGTTTTAAAATTGAATTTTGACACACAATTAAATTCGACTACTAAAATTCATAGCCATATACTGTAGTAGTATGTCAATTTGACCATAA
Organism: Bathynomus jamesi; assembly: GCA_023014485.1. Taxonomy (NCBI): domain Eukaryota; kingdom Metazoa; phylum Arthropoda; class Malacostraca; order Isopoda; family Cirolanidae; genus Bathynomus; species Bathynomus jamesi. Next base: position 5,396 of record JAJOZX010015517.1, on the reverse strand, counting down.
TTTTCGTTTGATACCTTACAAATGGTACAATAACAATTTAAGGACAGTTACTTACGATTAATTGAACAAAAGAAAATTAAAATACAAATTAAAAATAGAGATCAATTATAAACTATAATGAACTAAACATATACTGTAATATAAAAACACTTAACCTAAATTGTGGTTATGTTCCATCGTACCAAAGAGGAATTAACCATGGTTGAACCATTTCTCTGGTTGACACGGTTCAACTGGGGTTGGGGGTGTTAAAATAAATTAAATTAAAAAAACAAAGTTTGGAGTACGACATTGGGGGAATTGAGTGACTAAGCAGGGGTATAAGTCTGAAATTGACAATTACATCTTTTGTGAGCACTTTGCTCTTTAAAAAAAAAGATTGCTTGTCACACTACTTAAAAATTAAAAGAGTTCAACAAACGGAGGGACGGCATGTTCCTCATATACATTACAATAATTACCAAAATCGTTACAACCTTTGTAAAAAACGGTTTTGTTACAAATAATAAAATGTCATTTTACCTATATATTTATATACGCAACAATGGCATGAAAAGAAAAGACAGATCGGTCAATTTCCTTCTTACAAACAAAAAAAAAGTTAAACTAAAGACACAAACCGTCAATTTAGATTGAATTTAATTCTTTTTTTTTTCAACAAAAAAAAAGGTTGAATTAAATTCTTAAATTACATTTTCTTAAATTAAATTTTCTTAAACTACAAAGAAAAAGTTGAATTCAATTGACTGCATTGAAATGAATGGGGATTTGAAACTAACAGAGACTGACTTAAAACAAAACTCTCTGACTTAAAACAAAACTCTCTGACTTCAAATAAAACTCTCTGACTTCAAATATAACTCTCTGACTTCAAATAAACTCTCTGACTTCAAATAAAACTCTCTGACTTCAAATAAAACTCTCTGACTTCAAATAAAACTCTGACTTCAAATAAAACTGTCTGACTTGAACTCTATCAAGTATTCTTGAAACTAACTTGAACTCTATCAAGTATTCTTGAAACTAACTTGAACTCTATCAAGTATTCTTGAAACTAACTTGAACTCTATCAAGTATTCTTGAAACTAACTTGAACTCTATCAAGTATTCTTGAAACTAACTTGAACTCTATCAAGTATTCTTGAAACTAACTTGAACTCTATCAAGTATTCTTGAAACTAACTTGAACTCTATCAAGTATCTTGAAACTAACTTGAACTCTATCAAGTATTCTTGAAACTAACTTGAACTCTATCAAGTATTCTTGAAACTAACTTGAACTCTATCAAGTATTCTTGAAACTAACTTGAACTCTATCAAGTATTCTTGAAACTAACTTGAACTCTATCAAGTATTCTTGAAACTAACTTGAACTCTATCAAGTATTCTTGAAACTAACTTGAACTCTATCAAGTATTCTTGAAACTAACTTGAACTCTATCAAGTATTCTTGAAACTAACTTGAACTCTATCAAGTATTCTGAAACTGTCTAACTTGAACGCTTGTCAAGTATCTTGAAACTTAATCTGTCTAACTTGAACGCTTGTCAAGTATTTCTATAAATCTCTGGGGCGGTTGTCCCTTTTGGCGCAACGTTCTGACTTCAAAAACTGACTTCAAAAATGACTTCAAAAAATGACTTCAAAAAATGACTTCAAAACTGACTTCAAAATTACTTCAAGTATCTCTCTAAATCTATAAACTCTCTATAAACACTCTCTTTCTTAATTTGCAAGTCAATTCAATTCAATAATTTGAAAAAAATTTGCAAACAAAAATATAAAATGTAAACAACATTTCACTCTAATGTACACGAAGGTACTGTACTATTATGTTTGGTACATAAAATAAAATTATTCTATACTGACTATAGTAGTGAAAATAACTGAAATTCTCTCTCTGAAATTAATTCTCTCTGAAATTAATTCTCTCTGAAATTAATTCTCTCTTACTTTAACTTTTCTTACTTTTAACTTTTCTTACTTTTAACTTTTGTGAAAATTACTGTTTCACTAAAAAAAGTGTATCACTCGTGTCTGAAGTGTTCACTGTGTTTCTTGTAAATTCTGACTCCATACTAAATATTAACTGTTAATAATGCTGACTTTTCAAATGTTTACAAATTTCTTAAAAAAACAAACTCTGTACTTAACAAAATTTCTACTGGCAAAATCCTCAGAGACGTGTCCTGAAGACGTCTTGCTGGCTACTTCTTCTTGGATGAAAACTAGGCGTGGAGAACTTGGAGTCGTGACACACCTGTTCAAGGGTGGATGTTACGAACTAGAAGTCGTGACACGCCGGTCAACTGGTTTTATCCTGATGCAGGGTAATTTCTATCTTGGCCAAAGAGTGGCCACTTGTTAAAATCTTCTTAAAATCTTCTTCTTCTTAAAATCTTCTTCTTCTTAAAATATTCTTCTTCTTAAAATATTCTTCTTCTTAAAATATTATTCTTCTTAAAATATTCTTCTTCTTAAATAATATTCTTCTTAAAATATTCTTCTTAAAATATTCTTCTTCTTAAAATATTCTTTTTCTTAAAATATTCTTCTTCTTAAAATCTTTTTCTTATCCTGGGGCAGGGTCGCCAGACTGTTAACCCCTCCGTCTATGGCCCTAAGTCGGTTCTAATCGACGGGGGGTTCTGGTTAGGAGGCAGCAACGGATATTTCTTCTATAACATTCTAATTCTTTTCGGTCGCCTCTTGTTAAACTCTTGGCTACAGACTCGCCAGACTGTTATGCCAATATCTTCTATGGTGCTTGGGTTGTCTCTTTCTCTCGCTTTATGGGTCGACGATTATTAATTCTTCTCTTGCTATAATACTCTGATACTTTCTCTTGGTACTAAACTTATCGATTTTTCTTTTATAACTTATCGACTTAACTGACTAAGTTCTTCTGAAGAGAGCACGGCTCGAAGGGGAAAATAAAAAGTTTCTCTTACGGTAGTTTACTTCTAAAAATGTACAGGTAGTGCTCTGAATTTACAGGGGTAGAGGTTCGACCTCTTTCGACCATGGCTCAGGCCGGAATCTAAAAAGTTAAGGAGGCAAGGGGCCTCTGCCCCCTCCTCGCAGCGAGGCTGCTAACAAAGGAGTCGTAATGAAGTGCCGTAATGAAGTGACTTAATGAAGTGCTAATATGAAGTGACTTAATTTTTACAAATACATGTATAATATAAACCTAAATGTTGGGGGAAGACAGTTGAAGGTTAAGTTCCCACCTTTTAAACACATGATCAGATGTTTGAAAAATTCCAAATAAAAATAAAAAAAATAAAATAACAAAAACTAATTTGTATTTTTCGCCGAGTCTACATTTATGAAGACGATATCATTTCGTAATAGTACATAGGTACAATTTAAGTACACCACTGAGCACATTTTCGTTTTGGTCTATTACAATTATGATTACAATTACCAATTAATTCATATTCACTTATTGTTTAATTACACTTCCATTTAAAGTACATTCTTACATTACCGTATATATTAAATCATTACATTTAATTACAGTTTCAATGAAGTACATTACGAGTTATTATTAATTACAGTTTCATTAAAGTACATTACGTTATATTAAATTAAAGTATTACAGTTAATTACAATTAAACAGTTACTATAACTTTGTTTTTTTTTTTACAGTGTTTCATATTAATAGACAATTAAGATGTTAGAAATATAATACAAAGTACATGGGCACATACGGTATGGATTTATATACAACATATGTTATAATATGTTATAAATTTGAAATCAGAGGGACAGGAGGTTTCACGTTTTCAGATGTTTGATTTATGCTGATTTGCGAATTGCGTACACTTGCATAAGCGTTTATGAATATCTTGCGAGGGGTGAACGCACTTGAAAAAATAATAAAAAAAACAATACGAGAACGTATTTGAGCGTTTTCGAACGAATGCAAAAGTTTTGCGTTTCATAGATTGACACGAGTAAAAATGAATATTTAATAAAATTTATATAGGATAATGATCAAGATAAAATATGGACGTATGGGGGCGGGGATATGGTCGAATAATAGTTATATTTATACTACATAACATATAAATAATGACTTCTATAGAGTGTACAGTTTTTATTATGATGATAAAGAATTTTCATACATTGCATACTAGAGATATAATGAAGGGAAATTAATGACGGGAAAATGTGACGTCATAGTTATTGAATTTGTACGTATAGTACAAATCATTATTAGGAAGATTTACATGAACGAATTAGAGACAAAGAGTGGGTATCAATGACTAAGAAGTACAACTGCGGGTTCCAATCCTGTTACATGCAATGTGTATGCATAATCTAGGGTCGAGGGTGAGATGGAAGACAATCATAATTAATTATAATAAATTCTATAACAATGAAAAATGGAAAATAGATACGACTAAACACAGAAATGGTAGATCATAGGGTTGTGACACAAACAAAAATAGGAAGCTACAAATAAAATTTTTATTCAAACCTCGCTTAGGCAATTTTGGTTTCTTATGTAAAAATGAATATGGATTATTCATTGTTCATTTTTACAGTGTTTCCCCCTCTAAAATGGTATTAATACAATAATATAATACAATTAATACAATATAATAGAATTGAGAAAATAACATCCAACGAATTCATATTAGATGATGACATTCTTTTTTACAATACAAGTTTTATACAGAACGAGTTCGGGTAGTTGAGTACAATGCAGAGTATCAAATCTTTAAAATGACACTTGCTTACAAAATATAAAAAATTCAAAGATTAAAACTTTAATTTTAGACAAACAATTAAGTTAGACAAACAATGATATGGTTAAAATTTTTACAAAATTTTATTTTTCTGTGGGAAAAATTACGTACATAATGAATAGAGTAGATAAAAGGGAAAAAACGTAAATCGTACAATCTATAAACTAATTTTTATTGACTAGCGTTGGTAAAAATAGAATTACGTAATGGATGATGTATAGACCTGTGGTCAATGTGTATTTATGTGTACTAGGTACAAAGTGTGTATCTTACAATTTCGAGGGACAGATTAGCCGAGAGGATTGTTCAATTAACTGAATAAATGCATGAGCAAGATATATTAGAAAGCAAAAATGATTAAGATTAAATTACATAGTTAGCACTTACACGTAATGAAATAGTTTATTGTGATATCCAATGATTTTAGCATAAGGGTTGTATATATAGTATATATAGTGTGCATACATGCATTTTTATTGACTGTTGTAGGTACAAATCGAATTACGTGTGGATGATGTATAGACCTGTGGTCTAGTGTGTATTTTTTGTGTACTAGATACAAAGTGTGTATCTTACAATTTTGAGGGACAGATTAGCCGATAGGATTCTTCAATTAACTGAATAAATGCCTGAGCAAAA